>CABFOW010001667.1:0-37621 GCA_902141385.1 Timema californicum
AATTACTGGCTCAGAGTACGTCATTTAAACGTCAGATCTGTAGTAAATTTATAATTAAATATGACGTCATTAATAATTCATAATGTCATATTGCATTAACTCCACCTCGCCACTTAATATGATAAGGTGACGTCACTATTATTTAAATATCTCTAGCATATTATCTTATGACGTCACGGCCGTACACACTCCTGCACAATTGTGACGTCTACCTTACTGACGTCGAAATCACCTGAGTCGTCACCATCGTCATTTCCGGAACCAAGATGCCCTTATACTACTCACTTGATCTCTTAGAGCTCATTTTTCAAAAACTTTTTTCACGCTTTCATCAAAGTTTGGTGTTTTACACTTTAATCCCAGAAACAGTAAACCCATTTTTTTAGACACAGGGGAGGAGAACTCCGCTTATTTTGGCCTTTCAAAGCAATAAAGGTGTAAAACACCACAATTAGGTGTCACTTGGGATAAAAGAAGTAGTTAATATAGTCACCAGAAAAACAAACTATTGTTTGGGAGAAACTAGGATAAGCTTGCCATCTTTTTATCATTGTATTGGTTTTTTCTTGCAAAACTATTAGGGTGGAATACTGTGTTGGAAAACAGTTCAAAACAAAAATAGTATACATATTTCAACTTCTAAGGTTCATGCACGGGATTATCAAATTTTTTTTTTTTTCTGACTAATAATGAAATCTGAAATGCCATGTTTGGTTGCTAGAATATAAAAAATATGAGTTATATTGAAAGTAAATTTCAGCCCCATACATTTTATTTCTTTACCCTAACAATGGGCCGCAAGAAGCATAAATTAATAAGTTTGACCCCTTGGAACTCTCAAACTATAACGACTTGAAACGTACCGTTGTGGAACATTACTACATTCATCCTCTTTATGGAGAGCTTGCACATGTCGCCCTGATGACTGGTTGGTCTAGACTGCAGGACCGTTCACTTTGTGTGCCTAACCAGATGTCCGCCGTGGCGCGCATGCACCAGATGTTTCTAGATATTTACGAGTCTTCCCGACGTAACGAATGGTCAAGAACTCACCAAGGTTGAGTAAGCATGGCCTACTGAGGCAAGATAGCAGGTGCGTGTCTGGATGCATACGGTGAAAGAATGGACTATCCTTCGCCTCGCCAATATACTGGGCAAAGCCAAATGATTGGCTAACGCCCGTGGCTACATTTTAAAAGGTTGTGCACTCAGACATGGTGCATTCTGATTGGCTCAATCCAATGATTCTCTCAGGAAAAGTATGTGTATATAAGCTGGTGTTTGGACTAATCGTCACTTCCTGGCCCAACATCAAAATGTGATAGACAACAATTCTACGACTTTCAAAATGTAAGAACTTTAAATTAAACTTTCACTGTAACCTTCCTAACATGTATATTGTGTATTCCTTTTTATTGCGGCTCTTCAAGCATTTAATTTATACTATGGACTCCTTAATTATTTTTGAATCTTTAACTTTTTTGTTCCAGTCTTATATTATAGATTTATATTAATTTTGAAACTTAAACATTGACCTTTAAACTGGAACTTTAATTTAGAAGTAAAATTTAACTTTGCATCATCTCGATAATATATGATTTGCCACCTTTTTTTCCCTCTTTCCAATAGTGAAATTTTTCTGGTAGGGTATCTCTTGGTAATTGAAAGCCAATTAATATTTTGAATACTCAAGTTTGTAATATTAACTTATGTTTCGATTAAATCTTTAATAGTCTATAAAGTAATTTGATTTTGTAATTTACTTAGAGCTGGTCTTATGACACTTGAATAAATATTAATCTGACCGAAACATTTTTATATCTGGTCGCTAACTTTAACCTCCCAATAGCAATATTTATCCTATAGTCATATGACCGGCCCTTAAATTGGTTAATATTAAGTAAACTGTCACAGAAATCTTTTCCTTAAAGGTACTGTTTTTATGTAAAGACTTTCACTTTGTTATTATTTACCAATTTGAGGCAGACATTAATAACATTAATTTCAGGTTCATCAAAATTAGTTTTGTTCTCTAAAATAGCCCTGTTGTCAATTTCGCTTTATGTTATTATTTTGTTTAATTGTTTGTGGGCTTTCTTCCAAAATTCTTTGGCTATATTCACGCTTTGTGTCACTCTATGCTATTTATATTTCATTTCTTTAATATATCGCTCCCTTCCTGTAAGTATTATTTTCTGCCTTTTGACAAATAAAGAAACTAATTGTGTCTGCTTATATTTTTAAGTAATTGGTCCCCCCCATTTATGTAAAATTAATGTTCTAAGTTGCCTATTCATTGAGTTGAGAATGCAACAGAAGACATTGACTCACTATTTATAGCTTTTATACACTTGTTAAAACTGAGCAATTAAATTTTTATTAGCGAATGACCTTAACAGACAAAACTAGGTGCACGAGTAAGTGTATATGTTAGCCGTTAAAGTGTAAAATTCTGTATTTCATTAAATAACTAGGTATTTAATGAATTACCTAACTAGGTTAGTTAAAAGTATGAAATTTATACATTTTTGCCAACAATAACTAGTTCTATAAATTAACTGAGGTAGTAGTTTAAGTTTAAAATACCAGTAAGTGTTATTTTCAATCTTTATTGAACAGTTGGGTGTGAATGTAAGAGAGAGGAAAGGAGGCCATGGGAATCATGCGTTCCTAAGATAAGGACAGAAGCTGTATCTTTGCACAACCTTGGTGCACCGTTTTACTGGCAAGTTTGTCCCCTCCCCCCACTGTTAGAGCAAGGAATCTTATATTTCCCAGCAACTCATATTGGAAGAAAAACAATTAAAGTTTGAGATATGGCCGACCAAGAAAAAACAAACTACAAGGATAAATTAATAAAAACAATATACTCAAACATTTATGTTTTAGTAAAAAAACATAAAAATATAATTAATTAAATATTTGAAGTACAATTTATTTTATTGCTTGGAAATAAACTATATTCATCTTCTTGGAATACTCTGACAGTTAAAAAAATGACTATTTGTTTCATTTGAATATTCCCTTAGTTAGAATATTAGAAAATTGACAAAACTGTTATATTAGCGTTCAGCATTACAAATTATTAGTTTAATTGGTGCAGAAAATCAGATAAGTATAAACATGTTTTTAGGATGATTAAAACATAAGAGTAAAACAAAAAAATATATTTAATAGGTACTTTTAGATAGAGGCATATGAACAGCTACAGTACATATGACAACAAATTATTCTCTTGAAAATACAGTAATTTTACCTGAAAGGAAAATAAAAACAGAGAATTATTTAAACAGCGAGGAATAACAATTAATTACCAATACTATTTTATTTGATAAATACAACACTTTAATGCATTTAATATTTATATTTTATTTAGCACCACGTCTTACTACCCGTTCGGGTTATACGCTTTAAGTACTAATTACTCTAATAGATTAGGACTTGGGAAGGTTGAATTAGAGTAAGTGACCCCGCATTTGCGTGGAGGGAGAGTGGAAAACCATTTAGGAAAAACCACCCCCAGTTCACCCGACCGAGATTTGAACCTCGATCTCCCCATCCTCAGCAGTTGAGCTTCAACACGACAAGCACGTTAGCCAACTACGCCACCGAGGCGGGTAATGCATTTAATCAAACATTTACTTACTATTCAGATTAGGAATGAGTGTATTGTTCAGTCTGGTCGCACACTCTGGAACACGCCAGCCTGCTTCATCCGTTCAAATTCCTTGTCAATATCATAGTTCCTGAAAACACTTTCTATACAGTTTTCCTTTCACACAATCTAAATATAGACAGATAAAATTATTATTATTATTATCATCATCATCATCATCTCCTTAGTGACACAATGAGCATAAACATTTAGCTTCAATGCAATTTTTTTTTTACCTTCCTCACTTTTAAATTCTTGAGTTGCAATGTAAAATAGAAATATAAATTTAATAGAAATTTAATCGTAGGGTCTGTTTGCTAAGCTTGCCCTATAATTATGCTGGGAGTAAGCTTTATAATTTCTCTGAAAGTGACCCCTTTGTTAACCTACCCCACAGAGGGTGACATCTTAGAGCAATAAAGCACACTATTACAACCAAAATATACCATTTTTCCTTTACATGCCAAAGTAATTTACACCATAAATACACAAATAAAATGGGTTGATGTTCATAAGCCAAATAATGTAGAATTTAAATTTATATCAAAATGGCTGGCTCTGTGAAATAAGACTGGTTCTGACATTTCTTTTCATTAGATTATATATCTACTTTAAATAGTAATAATTGGATTCACACATAGCTAATAATTTAGAAAATTTAATCACATTTCTATTAGTTTATATTTTGAGACTTAATTATATAAAAGTGTTTGTTGGTTACATGATGTCCTTGGATTCCTCATGGCCAATACAAAGCTGTTGTATTCATGGTTTCAGGATTTATGTAATTATATTAAATTAATAACACCTTTTATATATAAAAAAGAGAAAACTTTAATTTTGTGATTTCTCGCTAAACACAACATATTATTTACTCATTACACCTACTCTTCTATTCCTGTTTGATTGTTGAGAAAGTGAACACCTTGGAAAGCAAGATTCACTTTGTTAAACAGGCCTCGTGCTCATAAACACAGTAACATCTGTTCTAGGAGCGCCACAACAATGGACAATTACTGGAGCTCAGCTCACAAAAAATTAATATACGAGATCACCAAAGAAGAAGCCATATTGGACAGAGAGCTAGTGAGGTGTAAATAGATTTATAGAAAACAATCTATAAATAAAATATTTAAACAGATGGATAGAAAATATATAATACACACACAATTTGGAAAAAAATATAGGATAAAATTACAGCTTCCAATAAACCACATATTAAATTGTTGCAAGAGTGACACCTTAAACCATCCAACCACCGACGTGGGTCATATTATACTAAACAGGCACACAGCCAATGAATAATGGTGGTGTATATACATTAAAACACACAATACATGAGAAAGTAATGTAACTAATTTGTATAAAGTATTAACACATTTTAATAGCATGTTTCTTTATTAATGATGTCCAGCCAAACCATATTTTAAAATTCCCTGACTTTTCCCTATTTTCCAAATTGCTGGACACCCGGCAATATTCTAAACAATAAAATAAAACTTACTTGTAAAACTCGGCGTATCTACGCTTTCGTGGCTCACACACCAGGAACTGGAAAGCCACCCCAGATGCAATACTTACAACTATTGCTATAGGTAGGTGAAATTTAATAGAGGAGGCTAAGAGACCCCTCAACTGGGGCTTGGGCAGCTTGGCCACCACCGAGTCAGACATCTGTGAACCATAAAGTTTGAGAGTTTATTGAAAGGGTGACAGGAGACGGCCGACCGCCAAGGTTCAGTTACAGTATAGTTCTTAAAATATAAAATAACAAGACAAAGAGAGAATAAATGTCAAATGGACTCAATATTATGTGTTAAGGAACATACAATCAAATGTATTTTTCTTTTAAAAAAGTGATCAGTTATGACAAGAAATATAGGTTTTTTTATGGAACAAAATTTAAGGATTTGTGTACGCCTATCAGAAATATGTAACTACCAATGTATAGTACATGTTACTGATAATGTATAGAAGTTTGTACAACAATGGGAAACCACCTCCATTAATTTAAAACTTGTTTAGGCTATTTTATGGTCTGTCAATCAGAATAAATGTGTGTTAAATCTGATGAGTGCATTAAACTCAGTTTTTATTATATTCACCGAATTATTGTTGTGTGTTCAAACACTATGTTAGACCTATTTGACCAAATATATTAATTTTTAGTTTTACAACTAGGCTTCTAAAATGTTTTTAGAAGTCTAGAGGTTTTACAATTTAAATTAATTTATGAAAATATTGATAAACATGATGCAGCGTTATCTTAGTGTTAGTACATTAATACCTTGGGCCTATGGAATGGAATACTACCCAACATGGCACCAAAAGTATACGCTGATTTTGGTAGGAAGAACAATTTTAATATATTCATACATCAAGTCATGGGATCTGCAGCTGTCACTTTTGATTGTTATTATCAATACCTATAAAATATAAATGAAAGTAAAATGTTATCAGGATCTATTTTAGTAAACCATTGGTTAATATGTTTATAATACTTAAGCCTGTGCGAATTCATCCTTTTAAATTTTGAATCAAATCTGAATCTTGACTAACTAACTAGAATCAAATCCAAATCTAATCCCCTGCTTGAAAAAAACTGGATCAAATATTTTATATAAAAAATGTTGATATCTGAAACGATTAAGGTGAGGTAGAATGAAGCGCAGTTATTTTACAGTTTTTATAGAATTGAAATTTTTTGGCCAAAATAAATAAAATATTTATCCAGTAGCAACAAAGAGTTTAGTTTTCTGCACATGCTAATATCAACAGATCTTGAATATATGTCAAGAGTGTCCCGGAATTTTGTCAAAACTTTTTAAATAAAGAGACAAAGTTTTGACCAAATTCAAGGACATCCTTGACAGATGTTCAAGATCTGTTGATATTAGCATCTGCAGAAAACTAAACTATGTTGCTACTGGAGATTTATTTTGGCCAAAAAATTTCAATTCTATAAAAACTGTAAAAACACTTGCGCTCCCTTCTGCCGCACCTTAAGTTATAGGTGTACTATACTAGCTAGTGTGTAAACTCGAATCTGTGTTGAATCTTACCAAGATAAGTTTCTGAATCCAATATTAAAATATATATAATAAATACAGAAGACTCTCGCTTTACCGGTGGCAGACCAACCAGTTTGCGGCCTAACTGTGGCCATATTTAAATATGTCACAAAAAATACACCACCATTTGAATAATATTGGCTTTTTTAAAATTAAACAAATGTCCAATAGCAGACTTTCCCAATAATGGATGCAGGCAGACACTTCTAGAGACACATTCGAGCAAAATAGACCTCTAAACAGGGGATGAAAATTGAAAACACCAGCCCATCTGGAGTATTTTACAGTGGTGATGTCAGTAATGTCATTGTCTCAGTCCTGTTTTCTATGAATTTGGATAAATTTGAAACATTTTTCTTATGCTGTATCTTATTTTCAGAAGACAAGGAATACCTTAAAAAGCGTCTTTTGAGGCTTCAATCTAATACATTTTTTGACGGAGAGACCCCCCTTAATGGGAGGTATTTCATAGCCCCCGGTTTGTTCCCGCTGGAGAAAAATCTGTGGGCACCCTTAATTAGTCGTAATTATTTTGCATACAATATTAATACTATAGTATATAAGTTTATACAGATTAAATTGTGTTGAAGCACTTTTCTTTTTAATAAATATATATTTTTACAAATAACGAACTAATTTTGATCTGACAAGACGTGTATTAATCACATCTTGTGAATGTGAAGAATGCCAGGCCTCCACCGTGGTTCGGATTCCACGTTAAACTGTAGGTCCTTCATTTCATCTCACAATCACCCTACCATCACACATTAGTGTAATTGCATATAACCCGAACGAGTAGTAATACGCGGTGCTAATACTAATAATACTAATAATAACAACTAATTTTGATCATGGAGATGTCCGCTATTAATAAATTTCACTGTATTGACTTTGTAGCATGCATGCCAATACAAACTATAATAATATGTCTACTGCCTTACAGCCTCTTGAATAGTACTCGCCACGAGCTCCTCTTATTGAGAGCAAGGCTGCCTGTAATAAGTGGACTCGCACGCTGGGGCTTTGTATGGCGGAAGAAATGACTAACATTCTCCCTTGTGCTATGATTGGCTAGTTCCCTTGCCTACAATCAGGAACAGTGTACATATAATCTATATCTGGTGTTTGGACTCCAAGCTTCACTCTTGGCAGCACTACAGAACTTGTTAAGACAGAATTTTGGACTTTAACAAAATGTAGCCTCATTTTTTTATGTGTTTTCTATATTTACTTGTCGGTGGCTTTTACAGCCAGACATCTTAAACTCTATAGACTTTATTGGAATATTTAATTACTGAGCTCTAGAATATTTACTTTAACTTAAAATCAGGAAATTCGATTTAAATTTTTGCTTTGACTTAAAATGTAGACCTAGCTTTTCTTTGTTGTCTTTCAGATCTTTCCAGTAATATAATGTTGTGGTATGCCTAGTATTTCCGATTGAGTTAAAGTAACCTAAAGGTTGATTCACACTGATAAGACTGTGCGCAGACTGTGCTGGGACTGTGTCGTGCTGCCAACAATCTCGAACAAGTCATTCCCATAAGCGTTACCTTGTAAGATCGGTACGAACACAGTCCCAACACAGTCCTATCAGTGTGAATATAGATGATGTCACCTTAAAGTCATCTTAGTGTCGTTTCACCTACTTCGGCTTCTTCCGGCAAGTGGCGAACCTTCACGAAGGTTCTTATCTACAATCTGACAGGGCTGCAGAACATTCCAACATTGTTAACACAACTGTGTGCAATAAGCCAAAACTATGGATGAAGAAAACTTAATGATGTTGGTTTATGAGTATTAATGATTGTATAATTCGCAGCATAAAGATTATGATAATAATCTCACCAAAGAAAATATTTGGAAGGACATAGCTGACAAAATGAATGCAAGGGGTTTCTGTAAGTTTTCCAACTTCGGGACACTCATTCAAAAATATTTGTGAAACTTTTGATGGTCATCTCTGAGTCGCCCAAATATATTGTGGAATTCTCCTTCTTCTCTTGCTCTAAACACATTATAAACCCAGTATTTTCTTCGTTTTCTCCTCTTTTTATCAAGTGAAATAAGATAAAGCCAACATGCAACAATCACATTTTCCTCTGATCTATGTCTACAATTGCCGATGAGCAAAACAGTAGTG
Organism: Timema californicum; assembly: GCA_902141385.1. NCBI lineage: Eukaryota > Metazoa > Arthropoda > Insecta > Phasmatodea > Timematidae > Timema > Timema californicum. The sequence continues at coordinate 8,870 of CABFOW010001667.1, forward strand.
CTAACAGCACAGTCTCAGCACAGTCTCATCAGTGTGAATGCTAGCGACACGACACAGTACCAGCACAGTCCTACCAGTGTGAATCAAACTTAATGATGTTAACTCAACATTGGAATAAATTTGTTTGAAGAATTTCCCCTGTGACTATGATGCTTTACATATTGATATATTATTATTATTAGCACTGCGTCTTACTACCCGTTCGGGTTATACGCACTTACGCTAAAGTGTAATGGTAGGGTGATTGTGAGATGAAATGGAGGACCTACAGTTTAACGTGGAATCCGAACCACGGTGGAGGCCTGGCATTCCTTACATTCACAAGATGTCTTGTCAGAGGTGAAGGAAGGGTTTGGTAATCAGATAAATCTGTGTCGGGACCGAGGATTGAACCCTGACCGCCAGCACAGAAGTTTGACACCTTACCCCTAGACCGCCAGGTCACCCAATAAACATTAATTAATGATGACAAAATTACTCAATGTTTTCCTCGGTTGGGATAGCTTGTGATATTAGGAAAATTTTTGCAGATTGAAATACTTTTTAGTGCCATGTTGCGACACTCTTTGAAACATTGGCATTCTAAATATTAACATTCTTTCGTGATTAAGGTGAGCTTTTTTGATTTTTAAAATTAATATATAGATCATTTTATAATAAATAATTAATTTGGGGTGATGATATGCTGCATCCGTCCGGAAGAGAAATTAAACCACAAAGGTAAATTATACATTTTGAAAACTTTTAACCAATATTACATATAATCAAAACTCGCCCAAATCACTTTCAGAAGGGCCACTTACCCATGGTCATGTGCGTTATAGCCATGGTCCTGTACAATAAAACAGTTATAATATCAGATGATATGTACTATCTGTCAGTTAGTATTAAAAAAACTCTTATTTAGGCCACTTTATCCATGTTGATTTTAAAAAATGCATGAAAGGTTAGGTTCAGCTAGGTTAGGAAAGTAAAAAAATAGATATAGGCCTATAAACATTGTAGCCTAATTTATTATTTCCATGACATCAATATATCTTTCTCAGGACTTTCTGAATGGCTCTTTTGTTTAGTTGTAATGTGCAGTTGTTGCAGACGGTTCGTTACTTCTTGACAAGATAAATTTAGTTTAGGTTTTAGTCTAAGATCTTCATTAATGAAAAGAAGATTTTTCAAGAACGTACAGATGCCTAGGCTTACTGATATATCTAGCAATCTTATTAGTAAGTCCTCTTTATCAATCCACATGTGAAATGACAGATTCTAACTTTCAAGGCCATGTTAAATAATATGGGTAAAAATGTCACTTGAGTTAATTATCTTTTTTTTTAAACTTCTTTGTATTTTTCTGTTTGGGAAAATGTCAGGCAAATATCAATATTTTACTAGGTTATTTGAAAAAGCTAAAATGGGAAAGATAATGGGTAAGCCCTACCACCCCGCAAAATTTTGATGGTAGAAGACAAAGAATATTAAATTTGTCAAAGTATTAAATAGAAAAAAATAAAGAATTGACCCTCTTTAGTTTCCTATCCCTAATTTTCTACACCAAGATTTTGTTTTAAATATGTCTTACTACCTGTTCAGGTTATACATAAATTAGAAATTCATTCGCAAGAGTTGTTTGATATGATAAAGTAGTAATTGTGGTAATTTGATAGATTTTGCTTCTTAAAAAAACAAATTTAGTTTGAGAGATAATATGGTCAGCCGATCTCATTTCTTAGAGCAAGCTAATTTTTTGTATTTTGTAAAAATATATAATGCATATTATTAATTTGGTAGCCCTAGTTTAAAAAATAAATAGTGGTAGAATATTAGGCCTAATCTTTTGGTTCAAAGGGAATGGCTATGAAGCTATATGGAATTGTAGTTTAATGGTATTTAGTAACGATTTGAACCTCCCCCCCCCCTCCTCCACGCACTTAGTAGAGACCAAATTACGATTGCACACAAAACTTTTTCGCTCTTACGAAATAAAGGATTTTAAAATACCCTAGTATTAAAAATTTGGAAAAAAAAGAGTAATTTATTTGGTCTGTTTAAGACATTATAAATAAAAGAACGAAAATGCTCAGTTCTCTAAGTGGAAAATATAATTGCTTAAAAACTCCACATTTCTTATGACTCACCTTAAGTTTAATTAATACTAAATTTAATGACCAAAGGCTTTAGCTTACCTTACTTTGATAATAACCTTGATAGGTAAAATGTCTACCACTCAGAGATAAGGGCTACAAATTACGTAGTTGAGATCCAGGGTTGCCAACCCTATAGCCTCGAGTGATACTATAAGGACCTGAAATGGATTGTATTTTTACCAGGCATGATGCTAAAATAATAATAATCGTGCAGGTCCGTCACTTCTGAACGCAGGAACTGGCTGATATAGGATGTTTACATGATACTAATTTTGATCTTATTTTATATAATATTTATATAGTGTGTAATATATATATATATATATATATATATAAAATATAATATTTATATAGTGTGTAATATATATATATATATATATATAATATTTTAATTGTTATATATATGTAATATCTTGCCGGCCAAAATAAATCCATTATATGAGAGGGTGTCATCTAAATTTCTATGAGTACGTATGAAAATAAGCATTCGTAGAATTGTTAGTTACTGGTTACGCTCCGGAGGAGGGTAAGGACGATAATGTGAGAGTAGAGTTTTTGAAAGGGCTCAATGAAGTATTTATTATATATGAACCAGGTGAAAGAATAATCTTGTTAGGAGATATGGATGTATGGGTGTAAGAAAGGTATGGTGATGACCATGGGCGTACTCTGGGAAGGGGGTTCAGGGGGTTGAACCCCCCCCCCCGAAATAAATCCTATAGTCTCTTCTCCAGATAGCTTTCTACTGCGAATGTACTACATAATATACAGTAACTCCAAGCTCTCTCTATGCTGCGTTTCCTTTATCACCTTTATGCCTGCCCAATGCCAATGTCTACCTTCCCCAATAGTCACTCGAAACCAGTTTTACAAGCAGCGCACGCACATCCTCTTGGTGCTCTGTTTTGTTTCCGTGCTTGCCGTGCGTGCACAGTGTTGTCTCCAAGATAAATATTATTTCACTGATCAGCGCCGGCAGACTAAAATATTTCGACAATATTTTAATGAATAGGCCTATAATTGTTTTTTTTCACTGTCATTGTTACGTACGTTACAATAGTTACAGTGAAACGTAGTGGGATGCAAACTTCTCTTCTTAATTATATCAAGAAAAAGCATAAATGTGATGAGCAATTGCTGTCCTGGTAACAATTGCAAACCTTGTAACAATATTAGGCAGACTAGTTCCAAGAGGCATTGTATTCGTTTCTGAATTAGGAGACTGAGAAGTTGAGGCTATTATGTCCTCTGGCTTGTTATTAGGAGAGGAGGGTGGTGTTACCTTTAATCCTTCAAGCTCACCCATATCATCACCAAAGCTCCTTACTCTATCTTAGACCATTGAAATCGATTGCATGTTGGGCACGCAAGTATACAATTTTTCAAATCAGAGTTGATTCCTGGCCAATAGAAGCTGCGAGACGCTTGGGCCATGACTTTTTCAAAATTGAGGTGAGTTGCATGAAGCATCTCAAGGCTGAAGCACCTCAGTTTAAATGGAACTAATAGTCACTCATCATAGTAAAGAAGCACATCATGAACTGTGTTGTCTTTTCTGAGGGAAAAATAGTGATCCAGCTCTGAGAAATCTGATGACAATGACTTAGGCCAACCTTTAATGTATTAATTAAAGACTTTGCTCAAAACAGAGTCCCCAACTGTATTTTCCTTGTACTTTGCAAGTAAGGATGGATGAACATTGGAAATTGTCCCTCTAACATGTACTATGTCATACATACTTTCATCTATAGGTGAAGGAATAATTTGACAATTTCGGGATAGTAAATCCGCTATATGCATGTATTTGCCTTCTAAATATTTGAGTGTGAATGAATAAGGCAATAGTTTCAACGTAAGGCGGCGGAGGCGATTATTGATAGATTTACCAATGGCTTTTACTATGATGGAGGTGATTGGCTGATGATCTGAATGAACAGTTACAGCTTCGTGACCATACACGAAGTTATGGAACCTTTTTAATGCAAATTAGACAGCTAGAAACTCTTTTTATACCTGAGCATAATTTTGCTCAGTGGTGGTAAGTGATCGTGAAGCATATAAAATGGGCTTGCCATCATGCATTAAAGTGGCACCAAGGGCAGATTGACTACTGTCAGCATGTATGTTGATGTGTTTGGAGGGGTCAAAGGGAGTCAACAAGGCATGTTATACTATAGACTTTTTCAAAAGCTCTAACTGCTTACTGTGGGAGGAATTCCAAGATCACTTGGAATATTTTTTCAGATGTTTACAGAATGGGGTGCAAATATCTGACAGGTGGGGCATAAATGGTCTTAGGTAGTTGACTGTTCCCAACATACGCTGCAAATCCTTCCTTAAAGCAGGTACGTCTATGTCCTGAATAGCCTAAACCCTAGTATCATCAGGACGATTTCCATTCTTATCAAATCCCAAACACAAAAATGTAACTTTATCCACAAAGAATTGAACTTTTTCTGGGTTGAATACTATGTTATTTTCACGAGCAGCTTGAATAACCTGTTTAACTATCTTCCATAACTCTTACATTGTGTCTGCTTCACATAAAACATCATCAAAATATACCACTACTCCCCCAATACTCCCAAAGTTTTTATGAGTCATCTTTTGGAAGTACTCAGGAAGCACACTTAGTCCAAATGGGGTGCTTAAAAACCGATAACATCCAAAGGAGGTGCTGAACATACATAGACTATCCGATTCTTTACAAACATATTTTTTATTGCTCATTTTGGAACTAATCTCCTCGAGAGTGGGAATCAACACATAATCTTGGGCCAAATTTTTGTTAAGATCCTTAGGATCTATGCACAGCCTGGTGGCACCTGTTTTATGTTTCTCTACAATAACTGGATTATTTACCCATTCACCAGCTTCACAACATTCAATAATGCCACGCTGTTCAAGATCATCTAAATGCACCTTAAGTTTACTTAACATCTTTAGGGGAACTCTGCAGGCTGGGCTGCTTTTAGGCATATCATCTTTTTTAAATTTTAAATCAAGAATCTCTGGGAAAACATCCAAAGCCATTAAAACATCCTTGTTTGAATTCCAGAAGTTTTGAAAATCAGGTATACTTTGAGCATTGAGAACCCAATTTTTTAAAATGAGATTGAGATTCACACAAGATGAAAGGCTAAGTAAGGGTACGGCTTTAACTGAATTGACAATAGTAAACACCAAGCAATGTGTTTTGTTTTCATAGACAACAGGAAGACCAATTTCCCCAACAGGTGCAATCTCAAAACCCCCAAAAGCTTCAATATGAGTTTTAGGAGCACTTAGCCTAGAACTATAAACGGGTCTAATGGACTGCAAATACCTTAAAGGAAGGATGTTAACTTCTGCCCCTGTGTCTAATTTTAAAAGTACATGTTTGCAGTTAATTAGCAATGATATGCACCAATGACGATTGGTACTTACAGAATTTATAATTTAAAGAGAACCTATATCTAAGTAGCCTGAAACAGAGGGCAAAAATTAACCATCAGTATCTTGAAATTGACAAAAATAATTACACTCACCAACATATGAAGCTTGGGTAGCAACATTGCTATCAGCGTTCATAGCATCTAGTTCAAAAGCACTACGACCACTAGAAAAACTATTTGTGGAGACACAATTTCTGGCAAAATGGTTCATACCTCGGCATCGATTACATCGTTATTAATAGTGGGACATGGCTATTAGGATGTCAGGACGTTACGGTTCAGTCTGCTGTAGATTGTTCCAACTTCTTGATTGTCCTGTTTTCTGAAGGTGGCACCGATTCTGCACTTGGGAGGGGTTTTTTTTGGGAGGGGTGGTGCTACTAACTTTAAATATATCCCTCTGTGGGGATCCCCTTACATCTACAATGGTTTTCAAGTTTTTGTCTGCTAGCTCCACTAATTTGCAATATTCCACAACTTTATTTAGGTTAGTGTCCTCCCTAAGAAGGTGTAGTTTTATTGACTGTGATTTTACGCCCAATATTATTTGCGCACGCAGCAACTTGTCCTCCTGGTCACCAAATTCGCAAGGCGTGGTAAGAGCTCTGAGCTCTGCATATAAGTTTTCAAACGGCTCACCGAGACATTGTTTCCTGTTAAAAAAAATTGAACACAAGGATAGTTTCATTCTTCTTAGGAATACAGTGAGATTTAAGAACAGACAATATACCATTCACTGTTTATTCTTCAGGTTTGATGGTAGTTAAAGTTTTATAGAGTCGGACAGCATCTCGTCCTAATAGGGTTTTTAGCCTGGCTATTTGATTGCCCGAAGATTTTGTTCCAGTCTCTGTCATTTCAAAATATTCTAGAACCTCTTCCTGGAATTCATTGAAATTCTTCACCAAATATCCGGCAAGATTAAGCTACTTTGGTTTATTAATCTCCATATTGATATCTGCTTCTTTACAAGACGTAATAGTCGTACCCACAAATTTGAATCACAAATAATTGATTCACTGCAGACACTACCGACTGTGCCATGTTTTATTATCACATACAATTAACTTTCAGACATAATCAGCAATATCAAGACGTCTCATTTACATAAAGTACAAGCTATGAATGAATTATACATGAGGGTTAAAAATAAATCCATGTTCGAACAAACACTAAAAGTATCGTACACAGTGAGGCCAACTGACCAGCAAAATCAACCCTTAGCTAAATTAGGCGCTACCATACAACTTATTAAACAGTATTGGCAAAATGAAAGCCCTCCCGTCTCACAGACGAATGTGGTGTATGATAGTTTGTGATAGTAAATGATCGTTCATATGTAGCTGACAATTTTAGAACGTCCATCCCAGATTTAGCTTTAAACTATGAGTGAAAAGTAGCTATGAGTGCGGAAAGAATACTGGACAGATCAGTTGTAGAGCATGGGCATATTAAGCCAAATGTACTGAGCTCAATTCTCCTGCCTAGGTACCATTTTTAAACTAATTATATTCATTGAATTGTGGTCTCCTTCATATGGGCAGCGCTGTGGTTACAATAATTTGCAACCTGTGTGTTTATGCATAGGATTCCAAAGTGATTGGCAGACAACTAGTCGACACAATTAAAACAAATATTTCAAATATTAGGTGAGAGTATAAGATAGGGCAGCCACCAGAGAATGGGCAAAGCTCGTAATGACCTTATAATGTACCTATGAAGGCACTAAAGAAAGATGCCATCCAGAATGTCAAGTAACATGGTGTTATTCCTACATTCCGTTTGAGAACTTTCTTTCTTTCTTTAGCAATTTTATTTTTCTTACTTAAATCTCTATTTACAAACATATATAATACAGAAGACATAATTGAAATAATAACTTTTCCCAACCCCTAGGGGTTCTCAAAAAACAACATTCAAATCGATAATAAAAAATAAAAGTTTTTTCTGTCTAATAAATCCCCAGATTGGAGCACATATTACTTTTTGGTAGAGGTGTTTAGGCCCCCCCTCCCCCCCACACGGCACACATAACCTGGTCGGTTTTTTGAATCACTGGCGCCTTTCGTCGTACCACTGGGCCACCCGCGCACACTCGTAGATCACGGCCTATTGGCCGGCATCGCTCGCTATCTGGCCTCTCCTCCCAGTCTTACACGACTAGAAGGGGGATCACTACTCCCCCGATTCGACTCCTCGGTCACCTGCTGACGTCGACAAAGGGGTTCACGACGCCGTCCATTATTCGGTGGTAGGGATGGCCAGGAGTGTCGTAATCGCCGATGCCCCTGACGATCTTGTTGGAGCTGGCTTGCGCCCGACTGAAAAACCTCTCCACCAGCCCACGGATACGGCTGTCCAAGAATGGGAGGCCTGACATGGTCAGGATAACGCGGTTTTGGATACGGGGTGGAGCCCTGAGGATCAAGCGAAGGAACCGGTGGTTTACAGAATGGAACAAGTCTTTCTTTTAATTCGCTCGTTATCTCTTTATTTACAAACTTTTTATACATATAGGGATTTGCATTAAATATGTCCTGAGCTACAAGGCATGATATGCGAATATTACCGTTATAATTATTTCTAATTAACTATACTATTTACATTAACAAAAAAGGAAAAAGAATTGACCTATGTTAGTGCACCCTTGACGTCCTGGCTTTGACTTGGTGAACGCAATATAGCAGTATGGGTTGGCGTGAGCCGAGCTGGTCTCACTGCCTTGGTCGGAGACTTGCTAAAGCAACGGTTCTGGTTGGTTGGGGGAATAACAATGCAAACAAACATTTGGAAGGCAAGGTGGGTCAATAGCAATAGGACAAAGTGATATCCAGCCAATTCGTTGACACGAAAGGACCTGCTGTTAGACATACGTCGAGATAAATCCAATTAAGCGTGGCCAATTAAATGACAAGTTAATACATTACGAACGAAGTTCCCAATAAACCAAAGATCCCAGGCTATACTCCCGTATCCGGGTATTATTCTTCAACTATTATCAGTTATCCATAACCTAGGCTTGAGAATTATTGGGTCTATCTACCAAGCTAATCTTTGTTTTGAATTAATTTGTGGATAAAATAATGAAAAGCTACTCAATCCAATAGGTTATCACTCACGACTGTAAAATATCTTAAAGTAGTAAATTCAAGCCTTACGAAAGGAGAATTACAAACCTTTAGCACACAATGTTACTTGTAGCAATCATTTCACTCAATAATGTCATAAATTACGACCTGATGAAGCCAAATTAAAGTATCTGAAGGATGATGCAGTTCCAACTTTATTCAGCTTCCCTAAGCATCTCCAAAAACATTCATGTTGAAAAATAAGGTTGTTGCACACCTTGTCGTACCATTGTAAAAGGTTGTTTACATCACCATAACCCCAAAAAATATTTATAACAACATACATATGTTGGTATAGGAAATACCAATATTGAGAATTCTTACTTTTGGTTAGACCGTGATTACTCAGCTCAAATGTGGGCCATTTAATGGTAAATAAACACACGCCAAGCTACTGCCTGAACGTTTATAAGCTCTATAATTATCCTTTTATCAACCAACAGGAAAATCTATTTTTTAGAACACATAAAATGAACAGGAAGTTATTATTTAGGCCTTTAAGAAACACATGTTTATTACTTTAGTAGGATAAACCCTTATTTATTAGATACATTCAAATGAAACATTGAAGTACTGTATGTCAAAACATCACATTGGCTTTTATAATTTAATAAAGTTTTTTTCCCCTCACACATTGGCGTGCAGGCAACAGTTTGAAAATATTGGCCATTGATGTATGTCCAGTTACACAGAAGTCACTGCATTGACAATTTGAATAGATATTACGTTTGATTTAAATTTATTAAACCCTTTTTTCTTTAGCCTCAAGGACAAAATAGCCAGACAGGTGAATACTGGAGTAATGTGGGCTATGGAAGGATAAACAGACTGACATGGGTGAAAACAGGTAAGATACCAGAAATCACTGCAAATACTTCCCCCCCCCCCCCNCATACAATAAGGGCTAGCATGTTTTTGTTCCAATCCCCCCAATTACAAAGCCCACTATTTTGGATTCGGAGACACATTATAACATAAATATTCATCATAATCCCGAGGCCTATTAATTTCGCGACCATAATAATTTCTTTATAAGAAAATAAAGTAAATATAAATAATAATAATATTATTATTATCATTATCACCGCGCCTTACTACCCGTTCGGGTTGTGAGCACTTACGCTAATATGTAATGGTAGGGTGGTTGTGAGATAAAATGGAGGACCTACAGTTTAACGTGGAATCCTAACCACTGTGGAGGCCTGGCATTAAGTATAAATAATAAATAAAGTCAATCACTAGTAATAACAAACTATTTTAAGCAATTATTTAGAATTAAATAGTAATATTTTAACAATATAAAATATGTAATTCTAGTGGTATTAATATAACTATTAATATAAGGAACACATTTAAATTGTTATATGCAATTGAAATTTGATAAATATAAACATATTTTGTTCAATTAGTCAAGATAAATAGGTTGATGGAGTGGAAAATAAATTTATTAAAATAAGAGTCAAAATTGATTATGAATTATCAAGTCAACTAATACATATTTGAAAACAAGAATATACAAATTATAAAAATCTTTGGTAAGTTCTGCAGGTACAATATATGTCTAACAACTGGAGCTAGAGTTTAAGGGTAATTTACTTGGATTTTTTTATATTTAATTTAAATTGTTAGCGGTACCTAGACCAAATTTGTAGTTGTTGTCAACTAAGACATAATGAGCGCCGTGGTATAGCTTGAGTTATATAGCTCTCAATTACTGTAAAAAAACTTATTATGTAGCTTGTTGCAGCTTCTTTGTCTTTCATGGGAAATATTTTTTTTTAAATGTAGCGTGTTTGGTTGGTTTGTTGGAAATCCTGTTTAAAGAATTAAGTTCCATATTCAAAAGGTTCAATGCAACTCAAGTTAATATTACACAAAGCAAAGGAAATAACGAATATTACTTTGTTGTAATTTTATCAAGTAATTTTCCTCACAAGGTAACTTTTTAATAAATATAAATAACTATATTCAACTCTTTCTTATCTATTCAATTATTGATAGATTCCACAAGTTTAATGTTTTCCATAATGTAAGTTTATGCTTGTATATAGTTTTAATAAAGCTAATCATATAACAAGGGGAAAATCAATACATAAATTTATTTTCTTTAAATGAAATGTATCAAAAATCCTTTATTATTGAATTTTAGTCCATCAATACAGTAAAAATAAGTTATTATTGTTTTTGAATTTAAACTAGGCCTATACAATTCCACATATTTGACTCTTCGTGTGAATAATATTTTAAATTATACTTAAATATAAATTTATATTAGAGATATTTTAAGAAATAGCCCTATATATTTTAACATAATATTATGTGTAGTACCATTTGTGTAAAGGAGATACTGTGACCAACAATTGAATTCTATTTGGTACCTCTTCTCATTAACTAGAGTTTTACAGGAAACTACACCACACTAAATACATGGGCTTACATTGTAAATTGTCACAAATTATATGTTTTTATTATTTTATTCATTACTAAATTCTTGAGGGTCTCTCTGATGGTTGGTTGCCCCTAGATAGCAGTAATTTATAATCTGGCCTTTTTTCATAATCTTGATGGCCTAGGTAAACTCCAATTAGGTAGGGCCTATTTACATTTGTCGATGTTTTAAAAATAAAATAATATGATTTTTATGTCGTGGTTTAATACATTGATTATTATTACAAATTACATCCGGGGTTGGACTGGGGACTCCAAAAGGGCGCAGATCTTGGATTTTCAGAGGGCGCAAACTATTATTACGAACTCTAATACATATGATTGGTTATTGCAAGGACTTCCAAATTAAATTATTTTTATTTTACTTATGTGACTCAAGGCATTGTTGAATATTTCGAATTTCATAGATTATTTTTAATAAATAAAGTATAAAGAAACATTCATGGGATGAGATAATTTTATTTAAGAAAACATCTAGCATTTAAGGAACAAATTATAAAAGATATTATACTAAATCCGTGGCAAGGATCGTTGGACTATTCGAATACTACCTGTCTCAACAATATCCGTCCTGAGCAAGCTAGCTTTGTCTCCGAGAAAAGGAAGGGTAGATAGATATCACCTCAAACAAATCTGACCTGTATCAGCGCCGAATACAAGTCCCTTCAAAGCAACACACCCGCACATTTCAAAAACTTACAAAAATTTAAATTTTTAAATTATTAAATTAATTAAATTTTACATATCCAAATTATAATAAGGGAAGGACGGTGTTATAAATCCAATTTAAAATATAATACTACGTTTGATGTTATTACTAGTCAAAATAAGTTCATTATAGAAACTATGTATGGGAAAGTGTGTGAAAGAGAGAGAGGGAGAAACTTATTCAGGGGAATGTGTTACGATCTCAGTAATGTTTTGCGGGTATGAACTCGAAAGCCCACGAGAGGCTCCCCTTATTAACAAAACTTCGTAACTAAACAATAGTGTTTGTTGTCTGGTAACTTAAATTTTCTTAATTCTTATCAGAGTAACGAAAAATTAAGCAGGAGCCAACAAATTACACACTTATAAAATGAACACCAAACGCTGTCACTCAAGACGTGACCACAACCGCTCCAATTGTAGCCACGTGACACGGCCAAACTGACCACTAGGAGGTGTGCCTTCTCTCCCGGTGTCACCGGGCACCAATCACCCCTTCTTGTTGAACATCTCCCACCCCCTAAATCTGTACCCACTTGGGTTTAATTTCGCCTTCACGGTTCCACTTTGTCTTGATTATTAGAATCTTATTTTAAATTTAAATTTATTATTTTAATAATTTCAATTTTTTTTTTCCGCGCAGAGGGAGGGGGATTCTGTGCCGAGGGCGCAAATTCGAGGAACTTGAGGGCCCACCGGCCCTAGGGCTGATGGGCCAGTCCGAGCCTGATTACATATTTATAAATATACCAAACAGCATTAACAATCAGTGCACTACCAAACTGTTTAAGAAAGGGACACAGTGTGCTGCACATTTTCTTAAAAATGGATTACTTCAAGATATTGTAAGCCAGTTTACACCTTTACAGTTCTTTGAATATAAACATAATATACGGCACTTTTAGTCTCGACACCTCCTTTTATTTCAACTGATAAGTGAGGTTATTTGCCATCAAGTATCGTTTGTATCTATAATAATGTTTATTGTTGTCAATGTTAGGCTTACTCATGCTGGAATTTTTTCAGATGGAATCTTAGCTAATTCCAAATTAATTTATTAAAGAAAATAGTAATAGATTTGTATTAAAAAATTTGTACTTAAAGGAAAAGAAAACATTAAAAAAAGTTTGATGACGGTGCCTACTCTAAAGTGTAATAGTACAACAATAAATCATTTAAAAAAACATTTAACCTTTACTTACATGTTTTGTAATTTTGAAAGTGTTTTAAAATTTATTTTCATCAGAATTGTTATATTCTATAGTGAACATTGAGTTAAAAATGTGAACTTAAGCCAGGAGATTAAAATGGTTATTGGACAATACTGATAATGTTGTTTGCATTAGACTTAAGGACAACATTTACAGGAAGCTCGAGATTTGAGTCAAAGCTGGGTATTACTCACTGTGGGTTTTCCATCCTCTCTCCATGTTAATGTGGATGAACTTGAGGGACCCCAAATACATTGCATGTCCTTTATATCTCTGGTCCATCACATCGCTTTTCTCCCGCCACATTGTGTTCTATATCTCTGGTCCTTTATATCGCTTTTCTCCCGCATCAACTTGAGGACATTGTCTACACAGCAGTGGTTGGAACATTGTAACTTGAGGACATTGTCTACACAGCAGTGGTTGGAATAATACTTAAAAAACAAAACAGTTCCTTTTCCAGAAAATACCAAGAGTCCTTTATCACAAGAGTTGTACATATTTATGACAGTAGGATGGCGATAGACAAATCTAACTAAATACACGCCTTAGTAATTTGATAGACATCAAGCAAACAAGATAACTTGAGAAGCAGGACCACAAACAATTTATCACGATAAATTATAAAATGGGGGAGTTCTAGAAAACAACAATACTTGATCACAATGAACAAATAATGTACATCAGTCTAAAAACTGAAGATTAATCCTACTTTTATTCAACTAAGCTATATATCAAATCATGAAGTTATATAATCAATGAGAGCAAGAAACCTCTTTACGAAAAATAGTACCCTTATGGGGTTAAATCTTAAAGAATAAAATGAATACGGTGATCTTTATTTCCATTAGAGAAATATTTCCGAAACAAGTTTTAACTTCTCTTAGCCATTACATTGCTTTACCATAATATCGCTTTTCTCCCGCCACATTGTGTTATATATCTCTGGTCCTTTATATCGCTTTTCTCCCGCCACATTGTGTTCTATATCTCTGGTCCTTTATATCGCTTTTCTCCCGCCACATTGTGTTCTATATCTCTGGTCCATCACATCGCTTTTCTCCCGCCACATTGTGTTATATATCTCTGGTCCTTTATATCTCTTTTCTCCCGCCACATAGTGATCTATATCTCTGGTCCTTTATATCTCTTTTCTCCCGCCACATAGTGATCTATATCTCTGGTCCTTTATATCTCTGTTCTCCTGCCATATTGTGTTCTATTTCCACAACTGTGCTGTACAACAAATAGGAATGAATGTGTTTTGATGGGCAAGAACTATTTCACATCCACAATATTTTCATAATGATGTCAGAATTATAAATACAGATTTTTGTTTTGCTCTACGCTCTACTACCCATTTATGGAGATAAAATGTGGATTAAATGTATCCACATTTGCGTGAAGGTAGTAAAGCAAACCATTTAGAAAGAACCTCCCCTTTAGTAGCTGGTCTTCGAACACTGACCTTTACATCGTCATCAAAAGGTAAAGAAGTAGCTTAATTAAAATCTATCCTCCTTCCCCATATGTAAAGGATCATAAGACTTTCCTTCTATCTTGCATTTATTATTTAGTAAATTAGATTATTTTAATCGTTGCATTATTTTTAGCCATAAGGATTGGTATTAATAATAAGACAAGTGATAATACATTTTATAATACTTCAATTGCGGTAAAATTAGGAGTAACATTTCTTAGGTAAATCTTCATATTCCATCTTTATTAACAAAATGAAGAGTTTTTGTGTATGGCTGTATGACTTATGAGCATTGTATAATATCTACCACACACAGAGGCCGGAAATTTTAAAATTAGTAGCCTATGCGTGCCTCGAAGATGGAATTTTAAAATGTGGATTAAATATTTTAAAATTAATTAAACTACGTGTTATTAAATAAATCCGCAAGCTTATATTAATCTTATATAAATCTTTTTTTTATATCTTGCACTTTCTTTTAAATTAGTAGTTTCTGACTTAACAACTCTTTAATGTCTAAAAATTCTTGAAATTTGGTTAACTATCTTGGGAAATTGAAGCCGGATGAAAAATAAAGTTTCGGGCGAAAGTTATTTGTTTTTCTGAGTAGACTAAGAAAACTAAATACAGGTTTCCATTTTTAAGGCTACGGCCACGCTTGCGTCCTGGTCTCCGTGTTTTATGACCAGTTGTCATGGCACCAAGGCGTGAATATGTGTTATTAGTCATAGTAGTATAGAGTTATATGAAGAAGAAACGTAAATCTAGATAATACGGTGTCCACCCCATTAATATGCAGAGACGTACTTATGGACAGACTTGTAAAAAACCTGACAACACACCCCTATTTAACTATGTTTTCGGTGTCACGTATAAAATGATAAAATGCAATTTATCGCTATGTTCCCGGTATTTAAAAAATGTTATTTACTAAGTGGAACTAATTATTATGATGTATGGTTGTATGCATGCTAATTAAGACATTCTTACCTTGTTCATTTCTTTCTCAATGGTTTAATTCATTCCAACCCTCAGTGGTGCAGCTGCAACCTCTATCCAGAGCTTGGATTTAACATCCCTGTTTGCGTAGTCTCGATGTTTCATACCCCACAGTGGTGATCATTTATAGATAGCTCGTTGTCAAACTCCAGACGGGCGGGGGCCGGTTTGCAAGAAAGTCAGTGAAAATGCTTAGTGGGAGTGATAGCGTGGTGCCGACCACCTTATCGGTCGACGTTTTAACCCAGGATGACGCAAGAGAACCAAGTGTGGCCACCTCCATGAGAGATAAAGGCGAGCGAGCGTATTTGTCGTCGAGACCTGAAAGCGTTGTAAAATCTGTCTCTAGTCGCCAAGTGTGGCCACCCTCATAAGAATCAATGTAATACACCACTGCGACCCGGTCGCGAGCGTTGAAGTAGCCTAACAAATCTGTTGGTCTGGAAATGACCTTGAAAACAAACGCCCGTCCAAAATAAAATAAAACATTGGTATTATATTTCTCCTTCCTCAACGAACAACTTTTGTCAGAAACTTTTTTTTAGAGATATTCAGCGTTTTTTTTTGAGGTAACAACTTAAATTCTTCCTCCTGTATATTTCCTACTCAAAACTAAAGATTTGTTATACAGTTCTTTAAATTTACCATCATATGATTGTTGTTTACTTGTACCTGTGGTAGAAGGGACTGCAAGTATTTTTCAGTTTTTATGGAATATAAATTTGTTTGCAAAAAATAATCAAATATTTCTCCAGTAGCAACATAAATTTTAGTTTTCTGCACATGCCAACAGATCTTGAATATCCGTCAAGGATGTCCTGGAATGTTGTCAAAACGTTTTAGCTTTATTTAAAATGTTTTGACAACATTCCAGGACACCCTTGACAGATATTCAAAATCTCTTGATATTAGTATGTGCTGAAAACTAAACTTTACATTGCTACTGGGGAAAAATTTGATTTATTTTTGCCAAAAAGACGTAATGCTATACAAACTGTAAAATCACTCGCGCTCCCTTCAGCCGCACTTTCAGATTGAATACATAGCTAGTTAACATGTGATTAATGATATCAATGCGATTTTTTAAGCGCCGCGTCATACTATGTTTAGGTTATACACCTATGAACTAATTACAATACTAAGTTAAGGATTAGGATGGCATAATTTAGAGGAAGTGCATCTGCATTTACGTGGAGGGAGAGTGGAAACCCACATTCAGTGCACCAGACCGTGATCGAACCCCGATCTTCTATTCTTATTGGCTGTACAATTAAGGAAATGGAGTGTGGAGGGGATGGTAAAGCCACGTATTTGCTCCAAAGCAATGTAAACTTACACACCCCTTCTAAATATTCCCACGTAGAAATTCTATTTCTTTCAAAGGGGACAGTTTCCTCAAGCCAGCTAATATTACCGAGTCGAGTCATCAGAATATTAATAACTTTCAATTGCAAAAGAGACATACAATTAAAATATTATTAGTGGAAAGACAAAAAAAAAAAGAAGAAGAAAATCATATCAAAATCAATCAAGACAGTGATAGGGCTAATGATTACTTTTAAATAAAAAAATAATTAAAACCCAAGGTTAGATTTTATAAATAATCAAGAGTCGAAAGTTAAGGTTTTTGCTGGAGGAGCCGCTTTAAAAAAGAATGTAGAATATACATATTAAAGAGATTACGCCGAAAATTGAATCAAGAATATTCCTACATTTTTTGAAGAAAGTAAAAGCTATGACGTCAAACATATTTTTATGTCGCACCAAGAGTGGCGATCACGCCGGTGGGGCTGTTGCCCTTTGAATCCTTAAATTGACAGAAGCTCCAATCTAGTTCATCTGAGAAAGGGCTGGTTTATTGTTTGAGTACCGAATCACTCTTGTGACCCTTAACCTCGCGAGGGAAATTTAATAGCTGATACAATGAAACCAGTGAAATGAAGCTGTAAAAGAGTTGCAGGAGTATTAGTAAATAACACTTTGAGGTGGCATTGGTGATAGTGAGGGATTGTGCAGGGTCTCTGGTATGGGGAGGATTTTCTTCTCTTGGGATGGAGGAAGTTGTGTTTAAGGTATGATGGTGGATTGTGGGTGAATTACGAGTCATTTCCGGGAAAGGGATTGGAAGGATTTAACTTACCTGGGATTTGGTTTGAAGTGGATGGACACATTTCCATTCCCTATCTGGGGCCGACAGCGGCGCCAGTATTATTCTCTGGTCTGCTGTCCCAGTGGTGTCCGGCAGCGGCAAAGGTAATTATCGAGGGGTTGGTGGGATTTTCTTTTCTTGGAAGGGTGACGGTCACAGACCAGTCACCATCATATTTACTAATTATGTTCCTGGAGACAACTATGGAGCGAGCCAATATTGACTTTCTCTTGTGCTGACACTATTGAGTAATGCCACCAGTTTGTCCGAGTAGATGCATGAGCTGTCAAAACAGCCGTGAGCGCTTTCCGATCTGTGCGCCTCGCCAAGTAGTGATGGCACAATCGGGAGTACTCGGGTTCTTCCGGGACTACCCGAGCCGCACCGCACTGCCGTAACTACAAAAATAAAACCATGTTTATATTCTTTATAGAGTTCTATTACAAAATAAGTTTGTATTTTTATTTTTACTAGCAAAGTTTTTCACCTCTTTTCATAAAATTAAGTTAGCTATTTATTACGAAGAATAAAAGTTTTATATTAGCTAACAATAAAAGAAGGTTTGTGTTCAAGAAGTTGTACGTAATGTGTAAACAATGACTACAGCGGACACTCGGAACGCGTGGGACACGTCATACGTCATCGAGCCGAGTAAAGAGCTTGGAACACCAGGTCGACATGCGAACATTTTCTGCAGAGAAGGTTGTATCGTTCCACAACGGTACAGCTTCCCTCCACCCGGCTCAAGGTTTCCCCCTCCTCTTTCTAGTTATTTCCCTCCCCGTCACTAGGTTTCCCCCTCCACCACATTGTGTTCTATATCTCTGGTCCATCACATCTCTTTTCTCCCGCCACATTGTGTTCTATATCTCTGGTCCTTTATATCTCTTTTCTCCTGCCATAATGTGTTCTATTTCCCAGACTGTGCTGTACAACAAATAGGAATGAATGTGTTTTGACCGGCAAGAATTAGTACTTTTTTTGTTTTTATTTAGCACCGCGTCTTACTACCCGTTCGGGCTATACGCCTAAGTACTAACAACGATAATGGTTAAGGAATTGGGAAGGTTGAATACAGAGGAGGGAGAATGAAAAACCATTTATAAACCACCCCTCCCCCCAGTTCACCCGAGGGAGATACAAACCTCGATTTCCTCGTTCTCAGCAGTCTAGCTCAACACGCTATTAGCGCATTAGCTAACGACGCCACCGAGGCGGGTAAGAGTTACTATCCCAAATCCATATAACTGTTTATTTGTATACAGGTTAGTTTCAAATGGTGTCATGTTCTTGTTGGACACAGATGTCTAAGAGCTTTGCCACTGAAGAGAGACTAAGAAAGCCGGTGATGCGCCATTTTATCCGGAGCCAAGCTAGAGTTCATATTGCGATCGCTCTTTCGATCAGCGCAGTCACTGGAGTATTGTACAAGTTGCTTGTGTGCGACCCACGCAAAAAACGCTACGCGGATTTTTACAGGCAAGTTTCTCTAAATAATACACAAACATATCACTAATATTTGTTGTTTTGAGAACTATATTGTAGGATTTGGGTCATAAAATATGTACTCTTTTCTATTTGTAGTCAACAATTATATAATATTATTCTATAGGTATTAGGTGTTAGATAAGTTTCTTCCTATGAAAATTGGTCTATAACTTAACTATGTGTAGGAACATAAATTGAACTTTCTGACATGTTTTTATTAATCTTTTTGTGGGGCCATAACATTAATTTTTACCCGTTTGTTAGCTACCCAAGAACACAGTTATAAATTTAAGGATATTAACTAGTTTGGATAAGAGGAACTGCACCATCATTTGTCTTATTTAAAAAACTAGCCTCAACACACAGCTTACTGTATTGGTCAATAACACTATCCATGTGGTAGTAATATAATATGATTGTGATTATCTGTGGATTGATCCAGTACTGCCTTTACTTACAGGTACAGGTTTAAAAACATCTTAACAAATACCAAACAGGTAGTAACTGACAGTTAACAGAAGATGTGAAAACGGTTAACAAAATAACATAATTAAAACAAATTGTTTGTTGTGAAAGTTTTGGCTGTCTAAAGTGACCACAATTCAACATATTATGTTCTGGCGAATGGCTACATGGGGATTTAAGAATGATTAATCAGTGGCCAGTGACGTCACAATAGATGTAATGGATGTTGATCAATGTGTGATGTCCCAGAACCAAGAATCAAAATAAAAGCATGTATAACATTTTGGAACCGACCCAAAACTAGCTGTGATGTTGTTGTGTTGGGTTACAGCAACTACGATCTGGAGAAAGAGTTTGAACGTATGCGGAACGCGGGGGTGTTCCAAAGTGCTGCACCTGATGAGGAAGAGGAAGACGACTTGTGACCTATCCCAATAATACAAGCTTGGCCTCAAACATTGTGGTAGCTCACTACAGTATTTTAAAACGATTATAATTTAATTGAAGTTACAATGTTTTAAATGTTTCTCTCCGTCAAGAATTGAACGAAAATTTAAGTAAGAATGCTGCAGCACCAGAAGCTGTTTATCTGCCTCAATGATAAAATAAACTATTCCCATTAATTAATTAATTAAACCAGACATGATATTTATTCATAGAATTATAATGCACTTTAAAATATAATTATGTAATTCATTTATGGACTAAAATGTTACAAAAATTATAAATGGTTGTTTTCTTTTTTTTTAATTTATGACCTAATAAAATATTTAATTATTAGTAACTGGATACTCATATTACCAGATTGGTGGGTTAGGGAAAAAAGGAGAAGTTATGTTCTCTATTTACATTCTTAGTCCATTTAATTAATGATACAAATATACATTTCTACTACTCTTGGGTTTTATTATCCCATCAACACATCGACACATAGAGGTCATTGGGGCCGTAGCTAACATTACAAATATGGTAAAATAGGGGAAAGAGATGGTTTATATTTCACCTGCCAAAACCTGCCAAAATACGAACACGAAAATAACATACAAACGTTAAAAGTATATTTATATAATAGAAAAGGTCCATAAGAGGGACTCAAATTGACTTGGGGTGATACACCTGCTAAAAAAAACCCAGAGGTAATACACCATGATAAAAAAAATATTAAAATCTAGGACTACTAAAAGTCTAAAACTAATCTCAATATGAGATAATTACCAAGTGAAACACTATATAAAAAACAACCATGGGTCAGAAATGTGGGCTTGACGCGGAGTCTCGTCACGACCTTCGTATAGAAGAGGGCCATCGCGACACACCGTCCCTGATCAGGGGTGGCCCTAGCAAGGTTTTCAGGGGGTGCAAGATCTCATTATGCCCCCCCCCCCCTGTATATAGAGACTAAAGATAACATACTTTTTTACATAATTAATAGCTCAGACCTCCGAAAGATTAGCATAGTAGTAATATGGATGAGAAACAATAACAGTAAAAATAAACAATATTTGTTTGAAAAGGTTTATTTAAACTACTGTTCTACAGACAACGCTTACATCACGCAAAAGTCAAATTTACATCGTAAATTAATTTAAAATTAAAACAAATTAAGAAATGAAAAATGAACTAAAAAGCGTAGATTGCCAATTTCCTCGCTTTTGCGCTTGCAATTTTTTAAATAATTCAGAATAATTCAAGTCCTTGGCAATACTATTTTCTATAGATAAAATTGCTAGATCTGACACATGGTTGAACGTAAATAAGTTTAAATGAATTTTAATTTACTGAAACTTATTTCTCCGTTAGCGACAGTTACAGGTATGGTCAGAAAAATTCGAAGTGCTGTCCATACATTCGGAAATATCCTGCCAACCATTTTGTTTAATAAGTTGTAGAACTTTTATTGGTTCTGCTGATTCAAGCTCTTTCAGAAATGGATTCAGGTATAAAAGTTCCTCAACCAATTCACAACCAAATATGTCACATTTTCCCCCATCGGTTAAACTTATTTCTAAATCTGCACATTCTTTTTCAAATTTGGACTTTTCAGGAATTGTTTTGATATTGTATAAAAAGGACCATGTATTATTAAATTTGGATTGTTGTGTAAATCGAGTGACCAACGCATTCTCAATTGTATTGAGCATAGGGTAGAAGACGTTCATTTTAAACAATTCTTCGGGGTCTGTTGGTGTCTCATCTACGGCCTCGTATTCAAATAATCTCTTCTTTCTTCGGGATCGAACTGGCTTAAAAATAGGATCTGTTCCAGCTTGAAAAGCAATTTCGCTAGCTGTTATCAGAGCAGACGAATGACCCCGGTACTCTTTTACAAATTCCGAGCAGTTCTTCAGCAATGGTGAAGCGTTTGGTAAATCCATAGTTTCAGACTGCATAGCCTTACTTACAATGTTTACTTGAAACAATATATCGTACCAAGCCACCATTGTTACTATAAACTCAAATTGCTCCATGTTCTGAATCAGTGACAAGACCTCTGATGCTGCAACTGGGTCATTCGTTTCTTCGTGAAGATCCAGAAGGGCGTCACGAACTGGAGGGTAGTGATAACGAACGGCAGCGAGGCTAGAAACTCTACTCTCCCAACGAGTTTCACAAACAGTGATAGTCCTTCTACGTGCTTGGATATCACTTACCACCGCTTTGTTGATCCAGAGAATAGAACAAACAGTCTTTGAAGAAATCCGAACAAAGAAACCGATTTAACAGATGTTTTGGCGGCATCTGCTATTACCAAATTTAAGCTATGACAGCCAAATGGATTAAAACATTCTCGTGGATATTGGTTCAGAATTCTGCTTTGGACACTTTTTTTTTACTCCTACCATATTAGATCCATTATCATATCCTTGTCCTCGACAATCGTTCATATCCAAATCGAACTCTTGCACAGTATCATCAAGAAAGAGGCCAGTAAGTCCAGCTCCCGAAGAGTCACTTACCGGCTTGTAAGCAATGAAACACTCACGCACTTGGACTTCACCTTCATTAGTGTCAACAAAACGCAATGTTAAAGATAATTGTTCAACGTGACTGACATCAGGAGTGCAATCCAGTATGATGGAGAAGTATTTAGATGACTTTACCATAGTCAAAATTTTATTTCGAACTTCACTTCCAAGTAAGCCAATCAACTCGTTTTGAATACGCTTGCCAAAATAGTGGACATTAGTCTCCTTATTAACAATACGGCGGAGGTTCTCCATCATCACAGGGTCAAATTTTCCTAGCAGTTGCACTAAACCCAGGAAGTTACCATTATTAGGAGTATATAGTGTTTCAGATCCAGAGCTTCCTCTGAACGACAAATTATTGCCTGCTAAAAAGAATACTATGGACATCATTCGTTCGAGGATAGCAACCCACCGTGATTTCTCCTCTTCAATCTGTTCATACAAATGCTTGTCAATTCCACTGAAGTTCTTTAATCGGATCGACGCTTCTATCCAACTGTGCATGGCGCGCTGGTGATCTGAGGAAGTTTCGTGAGTTTTGAGACGCACTGATAAGTGTCTCCAGTCGTCAAATCCTTATTTTACTAAATTATAATGGGAACTTCTGTTGAATAAACAGCAGAAAAAACAATATACTTAATCTGCAGATTTAGAGTAAACGAACCATCTTATTTTATAAGTTTCTCCATTTGGCATTACCCTTTGAAAATGCGTATTTGAAAAATGACGTCCATTTTTTTGGGGGGTATTTTTCGTTGTTCATTTCGTTATTTACAGGACCTCGAATAATTATTTCATCTCTGGTTGCAGGGTCAACGAGCGACCATTTTGAAATATCATAATTTATATTTTGAAGAGGTGACGGTGATGGTATGTCTGGTATACTCTCTTCTGTAATATTTTGAACTACATATGACATTCCAGAAATAGCTAAATCTTCTTGTGCATGATGATCTTCATCTTCATGGACTTCGTCTGAAGAACTTCTATTAATTAGTTCTTCTTCCATCGTGTGTTGGGCTAGTTCTGATGATGACGATTCAGATGACTTCTCAACTCTCAAAAAGGTTTTAGCCTTTTCAGTTTCACCTTGCTTTTTAAGTTTTGTGCGCCAGATAATTATTTTGGCGGTAGCGACATGTTTTGTCTGTAAAGAAAAGAATGCATTATACTTTGTAAATATTTTCGATACCAAGTTAAACTGAAATTACCTAAAGTCACCCAAAAATATTGTCACTCGGAAACCTTTACTACGGGAGCAACAAATACAATACATACTAGATCAAAATGTATTGAAAAGCTGATTTTCAAGTTGCGATTTAGGGCGACTCGCATAACACAGTCTAATTCCGTTTGGATGTTAGTTGAACGCAGTTTTAATTCTAAATTAAATTAGTGCATTGCATAGCAACATTTTAGTTGATCACTATGTTAAGCAAAGTTAAATGCTCGAAAATAGGTATTTAACGCAGCTAAAAGTGTTTACAGTACAACAAGAATTAGAATGAAAGAAGATATTTTATGGAACTAAAATTTACGCCTACATTTATTTTAAAACATTAACTGTCTTACTTATTAAAAAGTCTTAGTCAACATCAAAACAACAGTTTAACTAATAACTACTTAAGACATTAAGTAATGCTTAACTTTTTTTAAACTCATAAACAATTTTTAAGATGTATTTAGTTGAATAACGCAGAATTATTTTTGCTATAGCAACACTTTGCAGATGACCGAATGAAAGATCGAAATCATAGCGAAAAGCCCTGCACCTACTGTTTAAATTGCATTGCAAGTAAAAAAACAAACACAAAAAGTTCACGTGACACGTTCACACAGAAACAACGGATCCCAACTGTTGACCATTTGTTTAGACTGATTATTGCTTACATAAGTAGGTATTTGTATGTTGTTTATTTCAGCATTATTCAGGAAGAAATAAATACAAAAGAATGGCTAAACGTAAGATAATTGTACTTATTGTCATAAATTTCATTTGTATGAATTATGATAGGTAAAAATGCTTTTTACTAACTACTCCATAGCCAAAAAATTATCGAACTTTTCCGCATAGTTGGGTTTTGTCAGATAAATTAACAGCTACACAGACTGTTTGGGTGACGCCATTTTGTTAGTTAGGCACTTAAACAAAGGTCCGACGATGTTTAATTTGACATTAGTTAGGTTCGCTGTTTAGCTATTAGTTAACGCTAAATGACGTTTATGAGTAGGAATTATTTTTACCCAAGTAAAATCTTTATCTATTTCAAGATAACGGAATTTTGACATGAGGGACACGGACAGAGAAAAAAAGGTTTAGCTGTTTTACCGACGGCGCTAAACACAATAGCCCGAAAGGCGTTGTGCAATACGTTGTTAATAATAATTATATTTACAAAAAATACGTTCAGGCAGATAACAAACAATGTATAACTGATTCAAATTGAAGATGATGTTAAACTGATGTCATGTAAGTCACTCTTAGACTAGCTTAGGTATGATCTATGATCTAAGTAAACACAAATATGTCTAACATGATGTTTCTAACTAATGTTACTAATATCTTACATTACATAACAACATATAGGATACTCACAGAATACCTACTTTAACAATAGTAACGTTTCGACAATAATAATGATAATTAACGATAACGATTCAAATTAACTTTGAGCTCGCCACATAGACACAGATCACAACACATGCACCCGTACACGAGTCAACGCCAAGACAACGGCTGGTGATTGGTGAAAGAGGCGAAAGCGGCGCGGTGCGGTGGCTGACAGAACTTGTGATGGGTAATTCGAGTTGACTCGACTCGGTCGGTAGCACACAGCCTAGATCACTGTTGTATAAACTTTATTTTGGCGGGTAGAGTTAAGTAGTAATAGGTGATGGGTTTCTGCGCCCCTCTCATGACACCGCTCGCACCGCCCCTGTCCCTGATGGAACGCAGCTTGTTCTGAGCAGGGGTGGAAACCCACTGCTCGTGCCAGGTGCGTAAGACTCCACGCCGAACATAACCGTTTTGATTTAAAAAAAAACACAACTGACACCCAAACTCGCCTCAGGAGAAAGATGGGCCTGGTCCTGACGCCAGTTCATTACCTAAGAGACCAGCGTGTCCAGAGAGAGATCCAGCAGAAAGCTAACCGGGTGTTTGACAAACCAATTTTAAAAATTTGTCCATGTATCATCTGCACGAGGGGATTCCAGGAGCGCAGTGTGGACAGTGCCAGCAAAGCCCCCATGTAATCCGTGCAGATGAGAACAGAACGCTGATAATTACGGTCTACAAAACTCAACGATTTAAAAATGACTTATAATTTCACCGTAAAACACTGGATTCATCAGGTGACGCAAATTTAAAATTGGTTTCTTCCCCAACAAAAGCACATCCTGATTTAGAGTCATCCGTGCAGATGTGCTTGAATCCCTGAAAGCGGGCGGAGAGGAGCTCTTTAAAGGTCCTCTCATATATAATATGTGGAGGGGTCGCTTTAGGGAACATGAAGTTACTAGAACTGAAGATGTAGGGGTATATAGAGTACAGGACTTTTAGAGTTTGAACCGGACACAATTAAAAGTAAAGTTAAACCTATCGGAATGTATTCAGTATATGTCACTCTGCATTATCTGAAAATCCCTAAGTTTTCCCATTCCGGGAAAATCCGCCATCTTGGCAAAAACCCATGATTGTAAGGTTTCATCTTTATTTAAGTGCTGTTATGTGATGTAGCTGAACATACATTTTCATTTATTTCTCCATTATATTCCACACTTACCACAATAATCTTGGCGACCTGGTGGTCTAGGGGTAAGGTGTAAGGTTTCTGTGCTGGAGGTCCGGGGTTCAATCCTCGGTCCCAGTACAGATTTATCTGATTACTAAATCCTTCCTCCACCTCCGACAAGACATGTATTAATCATAACTTGTGAATGTGGGGAGTGCCATTCCTCCACCGTGGTTCGGATCCCATGTTAAACTGTAGGTCCTCATTTCATCTCACAATCACCCTACCATTACACATTAACGTAAGTGCGTGTAACCCGAACGGGTAGTAAGACGTGGTGCTAATAATAATAATAATAATAATAATAATAATAATAATAATAATATGTGTGGACGTGTAAAATAGCAGTATGGTTCAGCCTCTTTGTGTTAAAAAATAGTTCGGTTTAGCTTTTGTATGTAATTCATTAAAAAAAACATTACCGTTGAGCAATTCTATGTGCCAATTTAATCTAAAGGTAATAATTATGGATACATTTTATATTTACGATAAGTCAATCAAAATTACTAACGTAATGAACATTTTCCTCGACCCTGCACGAGCGGGCCTGTGGGGGTCTGTTCTCCCCCCCTGCAGGGCGGCAAGCACCATGCTTTGGCCCGTAAGATGTCGGAAGATAGGACCGCAGTTTTGATGTTACCAAAGTCCTACAGAGACGCATCAAGGTTTCCTTATCAGCAGCACCCCAAGAACGACCACTTTAAGACATTTAGTGCGTTTATACACCTCGCTTTCAAGCCTTTGATGTGGGGGATCCACGTTAATTTTAAATCAAATAAAAGTTCTAGAAACTTTACGGTCTCTGAGACTGGCAAACAACGTGGTTCATTAAAATACTGTGGGCCGGCTGTATTCCGCGTACTCTATGGAAGTGGACGACTGTCGTCTTGGCTGCGGAGAAGCGAGAGCCGTCACGCGATGCCCACGTCCATTGATTGTTTACAGCGATTTGTATCTGCGGTTCAGCGCTGTGATGAACTGCAATAAATTGGGTAGTCATCCACAAAAAGGCATGAATGGAGAGATAAGTGTATGTTGGCCACAATCCTATCCATCGCAATGGCGAACAATGTAAAGCTTAAAACACTGTCCTGATGTACCCAACTTTTTTAAATAAACCCAGATTACCCATAAGTGTTTATCTGACATAAAGTTAACTATAAAAACAGGTAGGCTCCCTCGGAACACCCAATTATAAAGGATTTTTAATATTCCGTCCCGCCAGGTGGTAATACATATGGGAGGTATTATTGGAAGCTTTTGATAACTTTTTAGAAATACTTTATAATAATTAATAAATCAAATAAGACATATTTGTAGATTGAAAAATTTTAGTGACTGTCAATTAATGTCTGTGGGAGAAATGGACCTCTTATGAAAATCAGACGTCTTCTATTATTTGGTAGATATGGTGTTCAGCCTTAGTACGTATTTGGAAAACTACGAAAAGTCAAAACATTTCAGAAAGTTCCGGCTACTAAAAGTTCCAGAAATGTTGATAGTAAGTCACAACCATGTTGTGCGTTGCCAGTGTTCTACCCTTCTGCTGTAAACAAGGCTTATAGTGTTCCAAAGATTAATGCGATGTGTTTAAATGTGAACGTTTGAGCCTCCATTAATTTGGTTGAGTAAGCTTTGCCCTTCTATTCTCCTACCACCCGCTTCAGTGGCCTAACGGTCTGAGGAGGGCGCCCCACTGGAACAGACAGGGGTGCAGTAGAACTCTCACACTTGTTTGTAAAACAACTGTTCTCGCTTGTAAAATTACCACTGTTCTTATTTGGCAATACCAGTGTCTACACTTTGGTCACAAATATTGTTTGATCAGTTCCTTAATTCATTACTATTATGATAACGTACTATCACAGTCAAAACGAACAATTTACGGTATTAATTATTTTTAGTTTCAACTAAAGTAGGCCTACATTTTTGCGATACCGACAGTGAACGTATTGACAGTGAAAGGGGGGAAGGAGTGACGTGGCGATAAGGTGCCCTCAATCCCCCACCCACCCCTGTGCCAGTGCCAGGCTGATTACTCTTGAGAGGGGGGAAGGAGTGACGTGGTGATAAGGTGCCCTCAATCCCCCACCCACCCCTGTGCCAGTGCCAGGCTGATGACTCTTGAGAGGGGGGGAAGGAGTGACGTGGTGGTAAGGTGCCCTCAATCCCCCACCCCTGTGCCAGTGCCAGGCTGATGACTCTTGAGAGGGGGGGAGGGAGTGACGTGGTGATAAGGTGCCCTCAATCCCCCACCCCTGTGCCAGTGCCAGGCTGATGACTCTTGAGAGGGGGGGAGGGAGTGACGTGGTGATAAGGTGCCCTCAATCCCCCACCC
>CABFOW010001667.1:38944-55833 GCA_902141385.1 Timema californicum
GGGGGGGGGGGAAAGTGACGTGGTGATAAGGTGCCCTCAATCACCCACCCCTGTGCCAGTGCCAGGCTGATGAGTCTTGTGAGCGAGGGAGTCACTCCGTTCCAGTCATCACCAGAAACTATTCAAAACAATCAGAAAACATTAACATAACTCTTCTCACAAGCTGTTGATAGCTCGGTGCGTCAAGTGGACCCTCTAGGCAAACCGGGTTGGACATTTTATATCATTACCAAGTACATCAACGGAAAGTGCTGTTGACGTTGTGGTCGCTGATAAAAAGGAAAGGTCAGAAAATGTTTGCATGGCAGCTGAAACACAAGGTGGTTGATATTTGGGAGTGGAAAAAATAATATTTTCTTTTAATCGACTGCATAAACGTTAAATTAGGATGTAAAACTTGTTTTGAAGTGACTAGTTTAGGAGCTTTAAATAAAGAACGTATTTATCTGTATACTGAATGGAGTTCTTACCAGGTAACTTTTTATGGTTCAAATAAATCGTATCAGCTTAAATCATTAGGGGAAAAAAAACACTTCTGCACAAGAATTCAAGTGCTCATGCAACCCAGAATATCTTAGATGTATCTAAATAATAATCCATGGAGGGGGTATGCTATGAATACATCTTAAAAGGAATCAACTAAGGCTGTTTTTAGATCGGCATATCATCTAGCGAGAAATGTCCGACTTTACTCAGACCACTTTGGTTTGTTAGACCTTCAAAAACTAAATGGGGTTGATGTTGGAATCAGCCTCCATTCTAGATTTAGTGCAACTGACACCATATAGCATATTTATAAAGAAATAAAACCAATAATCGCACAAAAAAATATATTAAGGAAACATCGGGGAAAATTTCCGTTATTATCAATGAATCTACTAGCCTAAGTTTAAAATCTGTGCTAATTATTTATTTAAAATGTGAAATCATTAAAAAACATTTACCAAATAGATTATTTTTGAATTAAATCTAGCTTTAAAATAAAAAAACTGAAACAATATTTAACGCTGTTGTCAAATGCCTTGAGAAGCATGATTTTGACCATGAATATCTTAAGCAAAATCTAGTGTATTTTATAAGTGACTCGGCTAGTATGATGCTCCATAAAAAGAGTCTGGCGTGGGACAAAGATTTGTATCTTTATATACAAACATAATTATTTGGCATTGCATGAATCACAGGTTAGAGTTAGCCCTTGCAGATGCTGTGGACAAAATAGCTGATGTAAATATTTTTCAATCATTTATGGATAAACTGTACTCTTTGTACAGCACATTGCCTAAAAACCAACGCTAACTTGCTGAATGTGCGGCTGAGTTAGACAAATAAATAAATAAAATAGAACAGTTTGAGCTGAGAGGTTAGTTAGGCTATGAAACGTTAGCAAGCCACTTCTTAAAGGTTTCAGAAGACATGTCGAGAACATCTTAGCAAATAAATATCTATGAAGGTCTATTAAATAGATTTACTTTCCACCAGTTCTTGTTAGGCTTAGGATTGATGTCTGATATACTAGCAGAATTGTCTACGCTCTCTCAAAGTTTGCAAAGCAGATACACTTTGGTTGTTTTCGCAGGAAAACTTATAAGACGTTCCATAAGATTTATAGAATCATAAAAAAAAACACCTGGTACTAGAGTCTTAGAGAGTAAAATAACATTAGAAGAGGGTAAGTTCAATTCAGTAACTTTAATTGACATTAGCAGAATGGTAACTCTTAATGAGCAACACTTCTTTCAAGTGTGGCTAGTAATCTCAAATCTCGGTTGTTTTCAACAACTTCATCTCCATCAGAAGAAGAATATCAGATGCTTTTGGAAGACTTAAAAGTACGTGAATCTGATTACTGGCTAACAAATATTCCAGTCAAGTATGGAGAAACAGAAGTGGAACGACTTTGTAAACGATTTCAAATAAGTTCAAGTAAATCAATAAATGGGCTTAGAGACTACCTGGGCAGCAGTAGACGTTTGCCTGACGCCCTTCAAGAGTAGGCAAACCGTGCAAAAATAATAACTTGTAGTTCAGTAGAATGTGAATATAATAATTACGCCAACAAGAAAGAGTCAACCTATTAGCCCATCACGTCTCATCTTTATTATTTATCAAACTCCACGACCCTAGTCTCAACAGCTGGGAACCCGAGCCTTGTTGACGACCTGGTTGAGATCGCACAGATCAGAAGACGACACAAGAACTAGAGTAGCGAGGAACCCCAAAATAGCCCCCGAAGAAAATATTTGTTCTGTTTTGTTGTAAATTTTAATACTGCAGGATGCAGTAAGATTACTTCTTCTAGGAAGAAATACATATTTCAATTTTAGAAATATTTTGTTTGTTAAAAACCCTTTCTTTAATAATTCAGGGTAGTAAAATTTTTCTAGGTAGCTAGGATAATATTTTTTTACACTGAGGCCTATTCTTTTACTTAATAAAATAAATAGAAATGTTTTTTAAGTAATAATAGTTTTTGGACATTTCATAAAAGCCTATTTAGCTATGCTATCCAATTTAATTACAAAGTTTTTTTCTGCATACAAATTATATTGTTAGATTTTTTTGTGGCTATACTGGAGTGACTTAATAAATAAGCATTTTTTTCTGTATTTAAAAATGATATTAAACATAAGGGTATTTTTTATATTAAAGTCATGTTCCAAAGACCTCAACAACCACTGAGAATAACCTTAATAGGTCCTCTACACGATCAATCAGACTGTCAGTAATAATTATGACTTTATTAATACTGATGGTCTGACTTATCGTGTAGGGACCCTATTAACCCTAGGACATTAATGTCCAAACATAATATGTTAACCAAACACACAAAAAGGCTCTTAGTGACGCCAAGCTGCGATTAATTTGAAATAACATAAATACTCACCCTTGAGCAAATAATAGATTTCCCTACATCATCAAGATACACCTATACATATGAGGCTCTTACCCTTTGATAATAAGCTATTCCTAAACTAATAATACAATTAAATAGACAGGTTATTCAATAAATAAAATCTCAACAGCTCCCAGGGCTGTACGCAGTATATTTGTAAGGGGGGTGTCAATATTTTTATTTTATTTTATGATTAGATATAATGAACTAGTTAACAATATAATTACCTAATATGTGATATAGTTATGAATGGTGACACATTAAATATTATTGAGATGTTACCTTAAATAATAAACAATAATTTAAATATTAGTATTTTAGTGGGACAGTCAAAAAACTAAGCACAACAAAAAAAATCACATAAACATATTATATTTGAAGCACATCTTATATTTCCTGACAATTTTAACTCAATAGTTTCAGGAAAATAATGGTTTCAAATAATATTTTAATGTTACGATTGCAAACGTCGGTTTCTTTACACAAAACGATCTACAATTACATTAGGTCCCGATGAATGTTAAGAGTCGCGATGCCATTCAATCGATTTTCCGACATGATATTCCAAACCTAAGTTTTTATTCTTCTTAGTGTTGAAAATGAATGTTCGATACTATCGATCGTTACTGGGAGCACAGCTATCACCCGCAAAATGGAATGTACACCTGGGAATATATCAGCATTGCGTGCATGGAGTGCTTGTAACACATGGAACATGTCTTTTTCTTCAACTGCCGATCTCTGCCTCCACATTGTGGCATTTTCCTCATCCAATAACGTGGTAGCATTTCATCCGTGAGTCTATTATTCATCCACATCAATACGTCTCCCTTCCATTCTTCTTTATTAATTTGTAAAATGCGAATCATATGCTTGCCCAAGACACTCACATGCTTTTTAATACATCTTTTCATCTTTTTTGGGGAGGGGTTTGAACTCTTAACCCTCCACCCACCCCCCTCTCGTGCGTATGGCCCTGTATACTTCTAAACGATAGAGCTGACGTAACCTATACAAGCATTCTCAGAAAGATAGTTTATAATATCCTAAATGTTTATCTTCGCCTTGACGGCGAGACCATCCATACCATCCTCACGATCGAGTTTATGAGTAGGCGAGTGTCAGCAGCGTTACTTCTCCAGCCGTTGCGCGAATAACGAACACGATATTTGTGGGATGAACATCCCAATTTATATGATCAAAGGAGGAGTGTGGGAGGGGAAATCACTCCTCTCCTTTCGTCGTTGATTTTTTGTTGATAGGAGGGAGTAGATCCCGTGGCCCGAGTAGTAGACTGGTGGAGAACTCAAAGCGCATGCGCTAGATTTTCTTTCCCTTTGTCATCTTACTCAAAACTTGAAAGGTGTACCTAGGTTTAAGGTCATTCGACCATCAAAATTTTATTGCATTATTTTAATAAGTGTATAAATATAAGCTATACATATTGATTCAATTATCTCCAATCATTACAGTTATCGAGTAATAAGCAGTCAAACTTGCTATTTTATCCATTTTACGTGCTTATTTTAAGGTAAAGGAGTTAATGCACAGGGATTAAATTTATTCTAGCTAGACATGCATATGAAGTGTATGCAATGAAGTAGTTAAGAGATCTTATAGAAATACTTATCGTTTTATACCCCGATACTTCTATTTTATATCTTTTTATAATACATAATGTCGTTATTTCAAATTTGTTTGGTTTATTAAACTAACTCTACTCTTTTATTTTATTTTTGACACCAAATTGATCAATACAAATATCAATTTGTTATGTCTACTTCCTGAAGCTTCTTTCTTTGACTGTACCTACCAATAACACAGACTAGCCAAACAAGGAAGGGTCGGGCTTATCTCTACTAATGACTAGAGTGTTTTTATTTAGCACCGCGTCTTACTTCCTGAGTGCTGAGTTGTGACATTTATTTTGTCTGTATTTCCTTCCGGCACTTTGATAATATTTTACTGTGTTAGTTTTGTTCAACTAAAAGTGTCAAAAGAACTCATATCTTGGTGCATCAAAACGCGTCTTGATTTTAAGCCTATTGCTTATCTGAATATTACAACAACTTCATGAATGTATAAAAATATATGCGTTTCACTTTTATTACTGGTTGTAAATTGAACACTAAACAGTATATACAAATCTTAAAAGTGATTTAAAAAAATACCTAATTTCACATGAGTACTGCATTTCTTTAGGTATTTTCCGATAATCCGATATTATTTGATGTCCCGGGGCCTTGTTACCAGTGGCTCATAATCAAATATTGTTTAATGTCCCGGGGCCTTGTTACCAGTGGTTGATAATACTCCATTATTTGATGTCCCGGGGCCTTGTTACTAGTGGCTCATAATCAAATATTGTTTAATGTCCCGGGGCCTTGTTACCAGTGGTTGATAATACTCCATTATTTGATGTCCCGGGGCCTTGTTACTAGTGACTCATAATCCAATATTGTTTAATGTCCCGGGGCCTACTTACCAGTGGTTGATAATACTCCATTATTTGATGTCCCGGGGCCTTGTTACCAGTGGTTCATAATATTCTATTGTTTTATGTCCCGGGGCCTTGTTACTAGTGACTCATAATCCAATATTGTTTAATGTCCCGGGGCCTTGTTACCACTGGTTCTTAATCTGCTATTGTTTGATGTCCCAGTGGTACATAATCTGCTATTGTTTGATGTCTGGGGGCCTTGTTACCACTGGTTCAAAATCTGCTATTGTTTGATGTCCGAGGGCCTTGTTACCACTAGTTCATAATATTTGTTAAATACACAAATAATATACTACAATAAAGTGATTTCAACTTCAAATAACGTTTAAATTTCCTTATTTGAAAGCGAAACACGTTTTTACAATATTTATGTAATTTTTCTATCACAAATCTGATCTTGTATTTACATTTTTACAGAATATTTGTATTCGTGTCCTGGAGATTTAGCTCAAAGTATATTTATGTATTCTTAGTCTTGTGTCATCTCTTATTGTGAAGGTTTAAAAGCTTTCAGCCCGTCCCACAGCAAGCCACTTCACTGACTGTGGCGAGAATCTGCCCGGCCTCGGCGGACCTTACAATCAATGTGACGCAATATAAGGTTTTATATACAAAGAACTGTATCAGCGTTCTGTCATCAAAAATACACGGGGGTGGATCTTCACTCTTACTTTAGATTGACCTGCTGATGACAGAGCAGTCGGGGTTCGAGTCCTGATTGGGTCTATGTACTGAGTTGTTTTTTATTAAATGTTTTCCCACTCTCCTTCCATTCAAATGGGGGTATATTAACTTTATATCCTGTTAAGAGTAATTATTGTAATGCATACAACCTAAACAAGAACTGTTTAGTCTGTTACAAAATTGGAATTTTTGTTGTCATTCTGAGCTTTTAGGGGAAGTGCGCTAATTAAGCTTCTGCCTTAGTATAATTAAAAAATGCTCCAAATAGCTTCTAGAATAATTTAT
Organism: Timema californicum; assembly: GCA_902141385.1. NCBI lineage: Eukaryota > Metazoa > Arthropoda > Insecta > Phasmatodea > Timematidae > Timema > Timema californicum. The sequence continues at coordinate 45,307 of CABFOW010001667.1, forward strand.
GTTTGTGTACATTTTCCCCCTACGGTCGCTGCTCTGCCCCCTCCAAACTTTGGAGTGGCTACGGCCTGGCATTTCGGCACTGCTAAATTTACCACTACACCACTGATAATGGATGCTAAAAAAATAACCTTAATATAAAAAACAAAATTAAAATTATTTCAAGCGTCACAAATTTTAATAGACCAATTTTTTGCTTTTAAAATCTACACTATTCAATTTTTTATTGTTGACTGGCAAACTTAATGGAAATAAAGTATATGGGAGGATAACCAGACATAAATGAGATGAACTGAATATAACTAGCTCATTTAATGAGGTGGACTGGACAGAACTAGCTCAAGATAAGGATAGAGTGTAATGAGCTGGACTGGCTAGAACTCGCTGAGGATTGGAATAGGATGTAGTGAGGTGGACTGGATAGAATTACTTCACTATAGGGGTAGGGTTTAATGAGGTGGACTTGATAGAATTAGCCCAGGATAGGAATACTGTAATGAGGGGGATTAGATAGAACTAGCTCAGCATGGGGATAGGGTGTAATGAGATGGACTGGATATAACTAGCTTAAGATAGGGATAGGGTGTGCACTTTTGTAAGTGCGCAATTAAGAGTTCTTAGTGCCATAGAGTAATTAAGACTTTATTTATTTAGTGATGGTGTAATTCAATATTTTTAAGTTTTTGAAAAGTGCTGTACTTGAATCATTCTGGAAATACTGTAGATAGGTAATACACCCTAACCACTGGAAGTTAATGAGGAACACTTTTAATCTCTGAAACTAAACGCAGGTTCATAATATTTAACTTCACCTGACATGAAAAAACCCTACCAAGGGAGGTCTGCAGTAGTTCATGATACTAATAGCATGCAAGTCACAACCAAATCAAAGCTCATTTATCAATGTTCTGACCTAGTGAGCATCAAAATTTACAACCAAATAAATTACTAACAAAGCTTTAGTCTATTATTTGATAGTAGAAGATTGATAAACCAATCTAAGACCCCAATGTTAGGCACCATATATATATATATTGCTTTATCAATATCAGTATTTGAAAAGCTGTGTATTTTTCCATCATCGTCCGTCCGTGTAAGAGTAAGAATAACATTTTTTTTAGTATAGAATCTTTTTAATACGTTAAAAAATATTAAATAAGTTATAAAAAAACAAAATGGCTTTGTATTTTTTGGTTTGAAAAGTAGTAATGTTTAGTTTAACTTATGTCTAAATATTGAATAATATAGGTTAAAACCATAATTTTTTCCATGGGTTAGTATAGCATAATGACGTGATATTTTAGGCACACTCTATGCTATAGTTTCCTGTATATTAGTCTTCATTTATAAACAATGAGATTCAACCAGCAGAGATTTTCTCACTCCTTTACAACCAAAGCTTACATTAGAAAATTACTGTGTATGTTAAAATGAAACTTATTTAAAGTCATGACTCATGATGGAAGATAGACTGTGTGTCCATTTAATGTTTATAATTCAATCATTAAAGTCATATACAAAAATACAGTATAGACTTGAATAACTGTCATGTCTACATAAATCAATTCGACCTGTTAATGACCGCTTATCGTGTTTCGAGTGACAGCGGCGCGCGCATGTGTCAATATTGAACAGGGCCAAAACAAAAGTGCTTCATTCTCTAGAAAAAAGTTTGTCATTCCTAACCTGTGTACAGTTTTAAGACGTGCTACGAGATGTTTTTAAAAATAAATGTATTTTCTTTGATATCAAGCTTTATTTATGACCATTCTTTGAATATATCAGTGAACCTTGCCAACTATATACTTTTTACACATTGTTTAAACAAATTACCGAGTGACACTAACCTCTCGTCATTCTCAAACATCTTTGTGTGAACGCCTACAGTCGAGCTCTTTTTCTTCAATCAGGGAGGTTTTCATTTGAGCCAAGTAAACAATGTCTGAATTGCAGGTGTTGTGAAGTGACTAAAGCTCATGGGCAGGCAGTTATAGGTCTGACTTTACAATAATGTAAAATATCCAAACTTACTCTACCTGCCAAAGAATGGGACAAATCTAACATTTAATTTTGAGCTTAAACCACTTTGTTAGCTGCACGACCTAAGGTGTGTGAATGGTACAGAAGTATATAGCCTGAATGGGTAGTATGGTGCTAAAAAAAATACAAAACCTAGAAATAAGTTATATTCTAAAGTGTTAATTTTTGATAACATAGGGGTATGATAGCTAGTGACACCTACTTTTTGCAAATTGTGTTATTAATGAAACATGTGAGAAATCCTGTTTGAAAGAACAAATACATTTTAAAATTCTAAAGCAATTATTATATCCAAAGTGGCTACAAAACATATTTTACAAAACTACCTGACTTTTCTAGACAACATTTTTAAATTTTCCCCGACTACCTTTTTCCAGTTTTAATGATAAATGCTGACTTTTGTATTATTTATTATTGATCACATATTTAAAAAAGTTTGTATCTACTAAACATAAACAGTTTTATCAGTCATTTAAAAAATTAAAGGGCTATTTTAAACATATTTTTTAATTCCCTGTCGTTAGCCACCATGTATTTCATAGTTTTAAGTTCACAAGTATAAGAATTTCTATGCAAATTTACAAGTTGTGTTTATCATGCAATATTTTACATAAATGAAGTTTGCAGTTTTAGGCCTGTCAAACTCAATTCTTACAGGTATCGAAAGAACCGATCTTAATATTATGTATGATTCTTAGCTCTCAATAAAACTGGCAACTAAACAAAAGGCAACATTTGGAATAGGTAATAATCTCATATAGTCCCGAATATAATATGACCTGACATTATAACAGTAACAAGGGTAAAAACCTAACAAATTGAAATACTTTTTTTTAGAGTAAAAGTTAAGTGATACTGTCAGAATACATGCATTGGTTCTAAGCAAACAATTGATATATAATATGTAGACTAGAGATGGCCATTTTCTGTAATATATCAATCATTAATTGAAATATCCCAACATCTATATTGAGATCTACGATATTTTGATCAAATTAAGATGGCCGCTCTCCAGTAATTATATTCTTTGTCGCTTTTCAATTATTTTGTTTAGCTCTTTGAAAAAGAAAAGTTTAATAAAATCGATCAAAAATTGACAAAGTTAATAAAAAGAGCACTAAAACTTTATATTTATTTTAGTTCATTATATTTAGAGCGTACTCCGATATACATTTTTGCAACGTATGGAATGTGTTCTTTCCATTATAAAATCCACTATTTTTTGTTTTTGAAGACTTGCAGTTTGTTTGATAAATATCCATAAGATTGTGAAATTTAAAGTTTCAAGTGATCATGTGATGTAATGGTCGAGTCCAAGTTTCGCATTGAAGGGGGAGTAGGGTATCAGGCACTTAGATTTTCTTGTTTTTACAAAGCGGATTTCTTTTATTTGACAAATTTACAACAAATGCTATAGGCTTGAGCTAATATATTTTTAATCTTTTATTTTTCACAATTAAAAAATAATTACATGATATCAACAATCATCTTGTTTGTTTACTTGCTACCAGTATGGTAGGCAAGTTCTTTTTCCAATGTCATTAATAATTCATAAGAGTGCACTTTCATTTAACGAACCTATTTGGTGAATTGAATATACTTCTCAACAACTGTTTATTATAACTTTATATTTTTATTTACAAATGTTTAATTCAATGAGGTTTTATTTGTAGGTAATAATACATTTTGACTATAATGTAATTTCTGATTATTTTATTATTTTGATTATATGGTTAGATATCTAGTAAAATCGATACTTTTCTTTGTTAATTTTTTTATATTATTACTATGCACTTTTTTAGTTTTTTGGTATGTTATAAAGTTGAATACCTACATATTTTTTTATATGAGGTTGAATACTTGGAAAAATAATGAAAAAGGAAATGGGCAGTGTGTTGGAAGAGAGAAGGTTCAGAAGTGTGGTCTGGACCGGGAAGGATGTACAGGATAGGATAGAGAAGGTGAGATGGAGGTGGATTGGGCCAGCGTGGAGGACAGATGTCAATAGAGAGGTTTGTGTTCGAGACAGACCCTGTCAGTGGTATGATGAGGATTCTCATCTATAGATTGCACAACAGGAAATATCTCTACAATCATGACCAGTGATGTTTAATTATCAACTACCTATTCAAAAGACATCAACATAACCTTGAGTTGAATACATTTATTTAATAACCTGTGTTTTAATATCTAATAATAATAATAATAATAATAATAATATTTAGCACCGCGTCTTGCTACCCGTTCAGGTTGTACGCTTTAAGTACTAAGTACTCTAATGGAATAGGAATTGGGAAGGTTGAATTAGAGGAAGTGAACCCGCATTTGCGTGGAGGGAGGGTGGAAAACCATTTAGGATAAACCACCCCCAGTTCACCCGACCGAGATTCGAACCTCGATCTCCCCGTCCTCAGCAGTCGAGCTCAACACGACAAGCGCGTTAGCCAACTACGCCACCGAGGCGGGTAATATCTAATAACTTTAAGGTAGAGAAACATTACATGTTTGTTTCAAAAATTTTAGAGTTTGGTGAAAATATTTTATATGAATGTTAAAAGAAATAAAATAATCTATCTAACGGAAGTGTACCCAAATTTGCATGGAAGGAGTGTGGAAAAACATTTTGTAAATGGCATCCTCAGTACGCCCGACCGATATATGAACTTCGGTCTCCCGTCGTTGGCAGTCTACTGCAAGGGTAACACGTTAGACCACGTGGCCACCAAAGAGGGTGTATTATTGTCTTATTATTTTATTTGATGTACCGTACTACCTAAATACAAATGCCAACAATACTTATATTCCATTCACGATAGGTTTTTACCTGGATGACAGTTCGAAATTCATATCTTTAGGTTTTGGGTTGCCAACACTTGTAAAATATCACAGTTTTGTTATAAAGATCTTTAATTATCGGTTATATATTACATTTAAAATAACGTAAATTAAGTTTTCTCATACTATTTCATTTTTTGAAATAATTTCTTTCTGTCCAACTCGAAACAACATTTTAAACATAATTAAAAGTACTTATTTTTCGTTTTGGAACGTTACTGATTTTGTGTAATATAGTGCACACATCAATACCTTTTAATACAGGCATTGTATTTACTTGGAAAAGAGAAAATTGTTATTTTTTTTTACATACAATAAATGATTTTATGATTATTTTATTGTATTTTGAAATATTTAACTGAATAAAGTATTTTCATCAACTGCGTGTCTGCATCATTGAAAAAAGTCTTGTTTACTGTAATGTTCAACCATATGGTTGGATTCGTCAGTCGTCATTTTGAGGCTATGTTCGTTAGAAGTTTTTGTGAAAGTGGTGGGAATATTTCTTTAAGGGGAATAAAACTATAAATAAACTTTGTGTCCGACCTCAAATAAATATATAAATAATATTGGCCTAAATTACTGTGGTTAACTATCACATTGATATATTACCATCTGTTTTCACTACAGTCATCCAAAGTGATAGATGTCAGCTGTTGGCGTAGTGATATATTAGGGATTACTTCTAGTAACATTTTGAGCTGTCATCCAAGTAAACTTAGTTCGTGAATGATTTAGAGCAAAATTTGGCATAAAAAATTTGCGAAGGAATTATTTTATACATTCAAATGCTATAAAATTTTTTATGACAAAATGTACTTGTTTTTGATCATTTTAATGGCCATGCTAGGAGAATAGAAGATATGGGGCATCTGCAGTGGTGAGAACTAGCAGGTTCTACATCGCAAACACTGCCTGAATGTCACTAACGTAACCTATTTGGGAATAATTATTTACTCATTAATACTATATTATCAATAAAACGTTTTATCAAACCATTCTAATAATACTTCCCTAAGGATAACACTATAGTTGACTTTTCACAACTGATGGCAACAAAAGAGATTAAAGTACATAACATAAGTGACAAAATATTATATTCAAAACTTAGAGAAAGAGCCATTCAAAATAAAACGTTTTTATTTTGTAAATAGCACATCAACAAAAATGAAGATGGCTTCTATGGCAACGTCAACCATGCTTGTTTCAGTTAGTTCGCCTATTAATTTTCGAAGAGAACGCATTATTTTAAAAGCATTTTAAAGAGAACTACAGAGGTCCCTTCTACAAAATAGAAACATCCAAACAGTTATTTTCATAAGTTAATGTTTCAATAACGAAAAAACAGAATAAAGATCTATCAAAAACAAATTGTTTATTTGTGAAAGTTCTGATTGCCAAATTAACAACAAACCAAGACATTATGGTCTTGCAGATCACATACCTTGCCAACCTTACCAAAGAATGTTGGATATTAAAGTGAGATGCAGGAGGCCGAAGGAAGTGTGGAGAGGACTGGGTCATCGTGGAGGGGTTTTATGTTCCTAAGAGACTTGGCCAATGGATGGAAACTGTTCTTGATAATGAATTTTAAAATTAAAATTCATCATCTGTTAAGATGAAATTTAAAAGATGTGTATGGTCTCTGAAGAACACATTATAATATTGAATGTGTTTAAATATGACGTACAATGAACAATGTTTTGTCGATCTCTGGGAGTTAATATCTATAAGCCTATCATGATAGGATAATCTTAGGTGGTGGTCAAGCTCGCAATAGACTGGAGTGTCGGTAATGAAACTAGTCCAAGTTTGAACCTCGGCTGGTCACACTGAAACTTGCTTTCCTATTACTTAGATAAAGGCATTAATAGGCCCAGTGCTTAACATTGAGATTAATTCTTTGAAGGAAAAAAAAAGTATTTTTTAGGTCAAACATATATTGGAACCCAAAAACATGTTTAATTCAAGTTGAAAAACATTTCTTAAGAACCTATATTATAGTTTGTGCAAAGAAAAAAATAATAGTAAAAAAAATAATTAATGGCATTAAGAGGAAATTATAACTGAGAAACAATCGGCTGTCGGCAGTCAACCTTGTAGTCCAAACAAGAGCATCAGTCTACTCTCTTGACCCGATGAAACTGTTTGTGGCAGTGAAAACTTATCTTTAAAAAAATGATTTTTAGTTTTCTATCTAAACAATTCTACTCCAGTATCACTATGATGTGCTGGCTATCCCTCCTAATTTTAACGATGATTTAGCCAAGTGCTCTATGTTAGCAAAGGTTAATGTCGAGTACACAAAATTAACGTCCGAGACGAACATAGAATCTACAAATACACTAAGTGAGCTAATTAACCCAAAACGACGCGGTCGGTTTGTTGAAGGAAAAAGGAACAACTGTGTAAGTGAAAGCTATGTGATTGGCTAACTTGTGATGCTCACGCTACTGCAGCGCCTTTTGTGATTGGTGGAGTGGTTGGATCATGCATCTTAGTCAGTGTCTCCAACACTTCCCCTCGAGACAACAACTGAAGACTCATCGAGTGCCTTGATCAGTCCCAGGAGATCAACACAGTGCCCATGTTTTGATTTTGTCAAAGCTTTGGTTAATTACATCGGCTGGGATCTCCTCTGATGCCACGTGTCCCAGCACCAGTTGACCTGACTCAACAGTCTCTCGTACAAAATGGTGACGAATGTCAATGTCTTTGGTGCGTGCATGGAAGACAGGATTGGTTGCCAACCTTTGTGCCCCAACATTGTCATTGAGCAGTTGAAGTGGTCCAAATTCCTCCTTTCCAAGCTCGAGCAGGAAACAGCCTTGCAATCCGACATACCGAAGCGTTGAAGGATGTCTTTTGACTTACAAATACCCCATCACTGTTTCTGAAGAAATCCATCCCCCAAACGGCGCTTCAGATCACCCAGATCCTTCATCTCAAAAATCTTTCCAAGTGTCTCCAAAACGGGTGGTTTCTTCGGAGTCGCGACATATTATCAGAATGTCGTCGACGTAGATGATGATGATGATGATGATCTCTTCGTTCCAATGCCTTATATAAACACATGGGTCCCCATTGGTGGGTTTCGCGCTCATGGTGCGCAACTCTTTATCTAGACCTTTGTTCCAGGCACGACCAGCTTGTTTTAGGCCGTACAGAGCCTTCTTTACGTAGCAGACCCTGTTACCTGCTGTTAACTTGTCTAGTGTGGCCCTCCCCCTGCTGTCGGTCTGATCCTTGCGTCCTTTACTGCTCACTATGTGCTCTATGACTTCTTCAAAACGATCTGGTACCTCCATGAATACCTCCCATTTAAATAAGCTGTTTCCACATCATACTGGCGTATGTGCATATTGTTCTGGGCTGCAAATGCAACAACCAACCGTATTGAATCTAGGCTTGCAACTGGCGCATACGTCTCGTGAAAATCCCTGCCGTACTGTTGAGCATATCCCTTCGCCACTATCCTGGCTTTGCGCTTCTCAAGAACGCTGTTTGTCCCGTACTTATTTCGTAGCACAAAACGACTGTCGATCACCCTTGATGCTTTTGACCTGTCCACCAGATCCCACATGTCCTTTGCGAGAATTGACTCCACTTCATTTGCCATGGCCAACATTCATTCGGTTGAATCTGTACTTGTCATTGCTCGAGCAACTGGAAATTCACTCAGAAAAACAAAGTCATCCTTGACGACATGATTCATCATTGCATGGACTCTGGGGGGTCCTCTGGTCCGTAGTACCCTTGGCCTTCCTGGACCTTTTCTTACAGCGTTCAATGGTTCATCTGGGGGAAAACCTTGGAAACCCTCAGCATCTTCGTACTCGTCGTAACGTGCCTCTGGTAACGGCTCTTCGGTCGGATGATGCGATTCTTGACTATTAGAGAGGTTGATCATGACGTGTTGATCTTCACTCTCCATGGCGTTAAAATCAACTGAAGAACTTGACAAATTTGGGACTGGTCCTGTGGAAGGAGGTCCTCCCAACTCTTCGATGACTGGATCATAGTCCTGTGCATGAAAATCCCATCTCTGGATACCTCGATCTTCCTCTGCTCCAGTAGCCATACCCTGTACGCCTTTGACTCTGAGCTATAACCCGCGAAGATGCCTTTCTTTGATCTTACTTCCAGCTTCACCTTGCCTGGCGTTCTGTCCATGACGAAGACTTCGCTCTCAAAGATCCTAAAGCTGAACACGTCCAGTGGCTTCCCGAACCAAACCCCATACGGGGTTCTTCCCTTTAGTTTACTTGTTGGTGACCTATTGCGTATTAAGTTTGCGGTGTTGACGGCCTCCAACCAAAAAGTCGGTGGCAGTCCGGACTGATTTAGAAGGCAACGTGCCACCTCCATTAGTGTCCTGTTCCTCCTCTCAGCAACTCCATTTTGCTGTGGGTTGTAAGGTGCAGTCAAACGCCTCAAGATGCCGTGTTTTTGGAGCAGTTTGTTAACGTATTCACGTTCGTTATCTGACTGTAAGCACTTAACCGCCTTTCCCTGTTGGGTGCTCACAAGTGCCCTGAAACTATCAAAATTGTCCATCACTTGGTTCTTTTGCTCGATGAATCTCACCTCACACCATCCTGAAGAATCGTCTATGAAAGTAGCAAAATAGAGCTTCTTTCCGTGTGAAGCGACTCGCATTGGACCACAAATATCGGAGTGTATGAGCTCACCCAGTACTGTCACTTTCTCTGAAACCCTTGGAAATGAAGCGCGACACATCTTCCCCTGGAGACAAACGCTGCATTGAAAATCTTTGTTGATGTCATCGAATCGATCCCATCTTGATAGCCTCACTTAGTGACTTAACATTAAGATGTCCCATGCGAGAATGCCAATCCTCAATGGAATTCTTCCTTGGAGTAATAGCAGCGTCATCCAGGCCCGAGATTTTCCTGCATTCCTGGTTGGTCAACTCTTGGAAATAATATAGTCCGTTTTCCCGTTTCGCGATAAGCAGCACATTGTCATCCTGATTGATGATCTTGGCCTCTGTCTCACTAAAAATCACTTTGTGTCCTTTGTCGGTAACTTTCCTGACCGAAATGAGGTTATCGCGTAGGTCTGGTCCATAAAATGTGTCTTTGAATTCGATCACCTTTTAATCACCGCTCACGCTCGTCCCAAATGACACGGTACCGATTCCTTCAATGTCCGTGCAGGTTCCGTTAGCGAGACTTAGCTTTCCGTGATCGAAGTTCCGACTGATCTGTGCAAACGACTCGATACTCTCAAACATGTGAGACGTGCATCGACTCTCGAAACACTAGCTAACACGAACTCGCATTATTTCCGGTTTGAAATGCACCATTATTGGACATGTCCGTCGAGGCTAGGCACACGCTTTCAACGTTTTTCTCGAATTGTTCGTTCAACTTCCTTGTCTTCTGACAGTTTTTCGCCCGGTGTCCGATTGCATTGCACTTAAAACACTTCATTTTCTAGTCTTTTTTTGCACCATAGTTTTTGTCCAATTTCTCCCATCTGGGCTTTTCTCGTCTATTGCTTCCGGCCGAGGTTCCCATGTACATCGCGTTTTGTTCCGGCTCGTTTCCTTACGCGCGTCGAATTCCTCCGTAACTTTGATTCGAAGCATCTCCAAAGGCGGTAATGCGTCACGTGACGACATGGCGCAAC
>CABFOW010001667.1:64913-85513 GCA_902141385.1 Timema californicum
ATATATATATATATATATATATATATATATATATATATTTGAACAATTAAGGGAGATTTCTGTGTAACATCAAAAACTGTATTTGAAAATTAGCTCTATGTTAGGTAACACATATTTTGCAGTGAAATAGCAAAGTAATCGTTCCAGCCAATAGGGTTGATCCTTACTCTCTTAAACTAAATAAAAAGAGCTAATAACAGAATAAGAGGGACTTAGCTGTTTTACTCGATTGTGACCATCTCTAGTGTTTATCACTAAACATGCACACACGCATAGACACATGCTGTATAAAAACTTAACACAAGAAATTACAGCACATTCAATCTTCTAGGTTTAATTTATCCCAAATAGCAAGTGTTCTAATGTTTGTTTTATTTTAAACTATACATATTTTTCAGCTTATATAATGGCACTGTCTTCCTTTTCACCTTTAATTTGTGCATTGTGATATTGGAATGTTTTGCAATGTGACAGTCTACAGTTATATACAGTGGCGCCCAAGTTTCCAGGACTTGTGTTGTGAGACCCCACGTCTTAGGTGCTTAGTAGGGATCTGCGAGTACTCGCATTTCAAGCTTCGAGTCGAGCTTGTCTTTTAAACTCGAGATTGAAATCAAAAGTTTTCTAGACTCGTCATTTTCAAGCTTTCACTTGATTTACTTAATAAACAATTTTTAAAACACAATAGTAAGCAGAGGCTATTTAATTTAAATAATATCAGAATTTCTACTTATAAATCATTCGGTTACTTAACAAATTGTTAAAATTAACATCAATTTTCATATTAATAACATAATAAAGCTTTAAACTACTTTCAGCCAGTAAATTTATTCAATATTGTCGTCCATTTTGAATTATCTTTGAATGAAGTTGTTTACTTGTATTGCCAGGACAAAGCAATAAAAATAAAAATAGTTAAATAAATACTATACAATTGAATGATTCTTTTTACTATTTTTACCTGGTATCTTTATAAAATAATAATTTATGTTAAATTAAAAATGTTAAATCAAGAATATAATATTATAATGGATGTTTTCCAACTTGAGATATTTAAAACTCGTATTAATTAACAAGTTTGACTTCAAAGCTAGCACTAGTTTAGTTACTATTTAGTTATAAAATGTCAGTTAGCATGTCTAAAATCAATCTTGATCTTACTTATTGCAATAAACCAAACTTCCCACATTTATATTAAAAAAGCATTTATTATTTCATATTATTTTTAATTTTAAAGTATAAGCATCAACTTTTATAACCATTAAAACAGAAGTGAATTAAATTTCTCAATAAGATTATCTCTAGCGAGAGCCCGTACAACACGCGTGTGCAACTGCGCATAGAGGAATGAAAATGAAACAGAAGATGTGATCATGCATGATTACACTAAGGAATAATAAACAAAATATGAAACACTTCAAATTTCTGTTATGATTCTTACGTTTTCTTTTAGAGTAAATAAAGTTACTGAAGCATATTTAAGGGAAATATTAGCTTGTTAAAATGTCGCTTTTTATTAACTTTTCCACGAGATTGTGTAGAAACACTGTACAGTAATATAAAGTGATAGTGAAGGAAGCCAACCTGAAAGGATAGTAAAGTTAGGCCTTATTACTTTTTTTATAATTGTTAGTGTAATTTTAATATCCTTAAAGACATGAGTGTTGAAACCATTATAATTCGTTTTTCTATTAGGCCATATATATTTTTATTTGGGTGTTATTATTTTTAAATTTTTATTTCTAATTTAAGAACCGACATTTTTATTTCTTAACTTCTTTTCCAAACACATTGATATTTATAAAATTAGTGTCATTCATATTTTAAGAACATGTGTTTTAGTATAATTTTTAAATCTCAAATTTTAAATATGTGATATTTACACTTAAAATAAACAAATATAAATTCTTAACATTTTAAAATAATTATGAATATATTCAAACTCTGGAGCTTTTAGAAGTCCTCGACTCGAATAAAAAAAAACCCAAGCTGTTACCCCCCAAAGATATTAAAAAAAAAGTTTTGCACTGTCATTTAAAAAAAATAGTTTATGGCTCTAGCAGCTATTTAGAGCCTGTTCTTTTAATTTCTTCCTTTAAATATTTTCCTGCACCCTCTGCCCGCCATAACACCCTGACCGTAGCACCTTGTCCCTGGGATGGGCGTCACTTGTTATATAATGTTTTATCAACACTGGCAAAAATACAAGTTGATATAACTAGAGAAAACAATCATTTTAATTTAACACAAAATTAAAAGCCTTCAAGATTTATTTTTCCAGCTTCGTCCTATATAATAAAAAGCAAGTCTTTTGTATATTACACTACAATTAAATAGCCCGTCAAATTTATATATTTTTTTTCATAAATTTTAGTATTGAAAATTAAATGTACCAAAATGTCCCTTTATTGTTTTAATTTACTTGTCAAAGAAGACATTTTCTTTGATCATTTTTTAAATAATTCAGTTCGGTTTGTTCTCATTTTCTCTATTCGTAAAACAGTATTTTCATTACCCTAGCAAGACTCATCACGTCTATAGAGCTGAGAAATAACATTTTACCGCGGCAAAGTTCGGAGAGGACCAAACGACACAACCGCAGTAGCTCCCATTTGTGTGATGTTGCCAGAGATGGGCAATCTGTTACCGTCCACCGCCACAATAGGCAAACCAATATAACCGTTGGGTTTGTTGAGAAACGGTGAGAATGGGATGTAGTGGTTGATACCGAGAGCTCTGAGACGGTTGACAGTACCAGGACTCTTGAGATCGACTACCGGTACTGCTAGTTCTACACCAGCTGGTAGACCAGAGGGCTGTTGGTGTTGTTGCTGATGTTGCGCCGGCTGTTGTTGCATTGTCTGCAAATTGCGCCGGCAAGCCTGCTGGTGCAGCATCAAGCCTTGTTGGTTGGGATACTGCGCCGGACAATTGGAACATCTGAAGACACAATGTCACAAAATATAAATACTGTCTTATCAAAAAGTGTGTACAATGTCGAGATAAGAGACAACTTCTTGCCATTAGGCTAAACGAGTTGCATCTGGTTACTTTAATATTCAACTTTGACTATGAATTAGACAACGAGGGCCACCCCAAGGGGCGAGCGACTGCCCAGGACGCCGAGCTTTAGAGGCTGACACACCACCGATGTAGTCTTAAAAATACTATAAATAATAATAATACATTGCTCAGGTATATTTGATATTGTCCTAATTTTCTTTGTCGTTTATTACGACTTGTGTCCTTGTTAGAAAAGAAATTCATCCATCTTGTAGTGAGTTCCTTTCAAATTTATAAGACGTTAAAGAGGAGGGGGCACTTCTTGTGCTCGAGACGGCCCTGAAGACAACTAAATGGCCTGTACGCTCAGCAACTAAACCAGTTACTCACACAGCAAATAGCAGACATGTTGGCCATAGCATCACTGAAACATTTGTCCCAGATTATGCCTACAATTCAAGAAACACATACATGGCTGGAGAAAAATAATCTCTCATATCAGTAGGAAAGATTTCGTTAGTCTGTAGAATATCATCTTTGGTAAACATTATCAGTAAATTTAATGAAGAAAATGCTGAATAGCTTAACATCTAATAATGTAAATGTACAGGAATACTCATTTAAAGGTTAGTTTTCCATTTCACTATATCATCATGATATATTTCAAACATTTCCTGCTCATTATCACAGAGCTGTCACCTCACAACAAATCTATAAATAATCATATTGAAATAGCAGAGCAAAACCTACACAACAATAAAATGATAATTTAGTGAAAGACCAAACCAAAAGTTGTGTAAATTTTTCACTGTAACGAAGACACATCAGGTGTTAAAAGAGTTCCTCCACCAAACCAAGGGAGTGCCAGGACTCGAACCCAACTTACTTCCATTTAGTGGACCATGCTTGTGCCTGTGGCCTAACTCGCTGTGCCATGGCTGGCTGCGTTCCCGGACTGCAAATAACAAACAGGTGGTGGCTACAAACATTTATATAGATATTACCTGCTCGAGTGTAGCTCAGGGATTCAGGATTGCAATAAACCCCTGATGTGCATGCCTTTATTTCAATTCTTGTAAGCAATCATTATCTTTATTAATACACTTTAAAGGAAGATAAAAATGATAAAAAATAATTTTACACAAATAAACAAAATGTGTTTTTTTCCCACAGATGTATACCATACATTTATTTTTTATATGTTAAAAATTCAGGTTTTCGTTAATAAATATTTATTAATGGTAGTTTATGGGTTGTTGGCAGAGCAAACCAGGCTTGACAGGACTGTAGGCCTACTTATAAATTCACAGGCACTTGGAAAAAGAGGTCATATCTGAAACTGTTACAAATGAGGTAAGTACAGAATCACAATCTCCACCATCACATTCTGCCCGAGTAAAAGGGGTTATGTTGTTTACAATTATTTAGAAACAGATTTTTATTAATATCTCTTATGGAACAGTAGAGAATATGGGTGACCTGGCGGTCTAGGGGTAAGGTGTCAGACTTCTATGCTGGCGGCCGGGGTTCAATCCTCGGTCCCAGCACAGATTTATCTGATTACCAAACCCTTCCTTCACCTCTGACAACACATCTTGTGAATGTGGGGAATGTCAGACCGCCACCGTGGTTCGGATTCCACGTTAAACTGTAGGTCCTCCATTTCATCTCACAATCACCCTACCATTACACATTAGCGTAAGTGCGTATAACCCGAACGGGTAGTAAGACGCGGTGCTAATAATAATAATAATAATAAATCAAACACTTATACCTTGATTTAATTTTATAAAAAATATTTTTACACATGTATCATAACCCATTTTACAGATCCTTTTTTAATGACTTGTCCCATTTTAAATAATTATTATTTAGAAGAAAATAAGGTTATTTTAACACCATTGAGATGTTGTCAAGGCAAAAGAACAAATTATTAAACTTATACAAGTTCACTTATCTCATTTTGTACGTTAAACATCATAAACACCTGTTGGGTTAATTAAGCATAACTTCTAATAATAAAATAAAATCTACCTTCACTTCAAAGAGACCCAAGTAGCTTATCTCTATTTTACCAGAACATATCCTCTACTATTATTATTATTATTCTTAATACCCGATCGGGCTATACGCACTTACGCTAATGTGTAATGGTAGGGTGATTGTGAGATGAAATGGAGGACCTACAGTTTAACATAGAATCCGAACCACGGTGGCGGTCTGACATTCCCCACATTCACAAGATGTGTTGTCAGAGGTGAAGGAAGGGTTTGGTAATCAGATAAATCTGTGCTGGGACCGAGGATTGAACCCCGGCCGCCAGGTCACCCGTTTGATTTATTAATAAAGTAAGGTCCTATTTTTCTTGTCAATTAGAAAAACATCATTTACTGGTTTAGCAGATGAGGTAGAATCTGATTTTTGCTCTCCTGAAAAGTAGCCTTTTTGATTTAGCCCCTTTTCCCAAAAGGCCGTGAATTGTTCCCTCCCTATTACCATGCATTTGACCCAAAAAAATTAATAATAAATAATTATGATGATGATGCTAATAATACAATGATGATGGTAGTGATAGTAATATAATAATACTTCAATGTAGAGGGTGAATTCAGAGGTGTAACTAGGGTTGATGGTGCTTATAAATTTGGCTGAATTCTTATGTTTGTAATCGTAATACCAGTCGCAAACTAATAAAAATAACCATTTTATTGTTTAAAAAAAATCACTTAAATGGTTTCTAATATTGTTGTTGAATATGGTGGCCAGGACAGGTGCCTCACCCTAGTTATGCCAATGGATGAATGCGCGTGCAAGTTTGAGAGTGAATGAGACTAAACAATTTACTAGCACAGTCCCGTAAATCCTGGTGACAACATACCAGCCACACTGCTGATATATGAGAAGACAATTTGCAATAAAATCATATGTATATTTTACTCTTCAAGAGAAAAAATGTCTATTCCTTGAAAATATTTCGTGTTTATTCAGTCTTCATGTGTCTACACACAAACAATTAATACAGCACATTCAAGAGGAGGTGTAGAGCAGCAGGGGCTGATAGTGGTTTGGAAGGAGAACAAGGTACCGGGAAACTGGAGAAGACATATCATAGTGTGGAAAGCAATGGAGGAGGTTGGAGTGGAAACAAGAGTTGTAATGAGAGTGAAAATCATGTATGAAGATAACAGGAGTTATGTTAAGACGGAGAGTGGAAGGACGGAGTGGTTCCAAATAAAAAAATGGAGTAGAGCAGGGGTATGCCCTTTCACCATTACTATTTGTAATGACCCGCCTCGGTGGCGTAGTTGGCTAACGCGCGAGTCGTGTTGAGCTCGACCGCCGAGGACGGGGAGATCGAGGTTCGAATCTCGGTCGGGTGAACTGGGAGTGGTTTTTCCTAAATGGTTTTCCACCCTCCCTCCACGCAAATGCGGGTTCACTTCCTCTAATTCAACCTTCCCAATTCCTAATCCATTAGCGTAATTAGTACTTAAAGCGTATAACCCGAAAAGGTAGTAAGACGCGGTGCTAAATATTATTATATTATTATTATTTGTAATGGAAATGGTCAAGAACAAAGTGGGGAGGAAAGAATGAGAGCCATGGTGTTTTCTGATGACTTGATGATATGGAGGGAGTACAGGAACAACTACAGGGAGGGAATGAGGAAGTGAAATAGAGTGGAGTGAAATTTAGCATGGCAAACTGTGTAATGGTGGTAATGACAAGGAAGAGGATAAGGCGGTTGTAGTAGAAATGAGAAAAGTACAAAACATAAAATATCTTGGAAGCATGATTGAGGAGAAAGGTGGAAGTAGAGAGGATTTAACGAGAAGAGGACAGCAGGGAGAGTTGTTCTATAGGTGTGTAAGAGAGCTCCTAGGGAGAAGAGAAATGCCCTTGAAGTGTAAGGAAGTGCTATACAGGGCGTACTTTGTACCCATTGTCACACATGCAGCAGAAACATGGACATTGAATATAAGAGAGACTAGGAAAGTGGAGGACATGGGAATGAAGTATGTGAGGAGCATGTTTGCTGTCACGAGGAGAAACAAGATTAGGAAGGAAGTTATCCAGGAAAGAGTAGGAGTACAGGGATTGCATGAGACAGTAGAGGAAGCAAGACTGAGATGGTATGGTCATGTAATGAGGATGGAAAAAGAGAGGATGCCGAAGAAAATGTTGGATATGAAATATGTAGGAAAAAGAATGCAAGTGTGGCCAAGAAAAATATGAAAGAAGGAGAAAACAAAAAGTGTTCAAGTGAGAGAATAAAAATGGAAGAATGGTGGAAGATGGAGGCATTTTACTAAACCGACTAGGCCTCATGCTGGAAACAGATGATGATGATTAACATTTAATACATATTTTAGCAAAAATAAATAAATTAATAAATGTTACTTATCACCGGTTAAAACTAAGAGACTGCTTAATGCCAAGATCACAATCAACTTAACTTTCATGTAATGTATAGGTTTTCCTCGTGTTTTTAAATGTAAGCAATCACGATGTAATTAACTTAACGTTTAATTAATCTAAAAGTTGTCCAGGGAGAAATTTCACCATGTGTTCTAGCCAGCCAATCATGTTGCGAGTGAACTCAACAGGGATGGATGTTTAATACTTCATTTGTTTGTTTATGGTATGCAGCCAAATTATTTGGTATATTTTTATTTTCTGCATTTCACCAACATTAAACATCCTAGCCTCTTGTTACATTTTATTTTTTATATCCAGCAAGCTTATATTGCAAGTACTTGCAGGCCAATCAGTCCTATATGCTCGGGTTTCAGTCCAAACACTCAGTCAATATTCATTGCCTGTGATTTAATGGAGTTGTTACATTTGGTTACATAAATCGTGATTAAACACTAGTTTCTTTACGTGATGTGAAGTTATATTGATCGTGATCCCGGCATAAGAGACCGCTAAGGTATATTATAGTTGAACTGCTATAGCTAATCCACAGTAAGAGTGTAAATAAGTGACAGTTAGTAGAAGGTTATTTATTGCAAACATTGGCCAAACGTGACTGTCAACCTCTTAGTGAATAGTTTTTATTTGCTTAGTAATGCAGTCAACTCTCAATTCTACGATCCTGGGAATAACGTCTCTATTGAAGTAACAACCCATTTATGAGGAACAATAAAAATTAAATAAAGAAGACAATTTAAAGGAAATCAGCTGAAAAATAAAAATGTTGCACTTATTTTGGTCGCTGCATTACAATTCTCTTCATGAGCGCTGTAATAATCACAACTGTGTCAGATTTAAAAAATAGATACTACAGAGTCAATGTTTCCCCATGCATGACTGGCACTACATCACACGCCTGGCTTGTCTAGCCATTGTGATTTAGGTTTTTAAAATTATGATTTGGTTTGATTTTGTGAACAATTTATGATAAGACATTCTATTTTTTTTTTTATTTGATAGAGACTTGTAATTTTGACAAAATGATGGAAAGAGGAGCTTTTTGACACCGATGAAGAAGAGATTGTCGGTGACCTGGCGGTCTAGGGGTAAGGTGTCAGACTTCTATGCTGGCGGCCGGGGTTCAATCCTCGGTCCCGGCAAAGATTTATTTGATTACCAAACCCTTCCTTCACCTCTGACAAGACATCTTGTGAATGTGAGGAATGCCAGGTCTCCACCGTGGTTCGGATTCCACGTTAAACTGTAGATCCTTCATTTCATCTCACAATCACCCTACCATCACACATTAGTGTAAGTGCGTTTAACCCGAACGAGTAGTAAGACGCGGTGCTAATAATAATAATAAGAAATTATACAGGAAATGGATGAGAAGAAGAGTATCAAAGCAGAGAGTGCACGGGGTCATGGCATCACCAAGTTGATCCTTTTCCACAATTCTCAAACTAAGAGAAGAAATCGTGACTGCAGTGCAGAAGGCCACACTGTAAAAGGCAAGACGCACACAAATCTGGAGTGAGATATGCTGGAGTGGTTCCGTCAGCAATGAGCGCCAAATATGCTTATAAACGAACCAATGATGCAGAGTAAAGCCGACAAATTTGCCCCGGGATTGGGTATAGATAACTTTTAAGTCTTCAAGCGGGTGGCTGGAGCGTTTCAAAGTGTTTCATGTAATATCCAGCCACAAGAATGCCGGTGAAAGCGAGGCGGTCAACCCTAAACCGGCTGCCCTTGCTCCGAAACATCCTCAGCCACTACCAGCCTTGAGATGTACATAACACTGATGAGCTGGGGATTTTCTACCTCATCCCATATCACACTCTTGCAGTGAAAGGGGATAAGGGGCAACATGGACAGCAGCGATAAGATGAAGTTCCTCGTGATCAGGGCAACATCCTGCCTTGCGACTATGATTTTTATAAGGAGGCATGGATGACCTGGGGGGTGTTCAAGAATCACGAGGTTGCTTTAAGGCTTTGGCTCAAAGATGAACACTGCAAATAGGAAAGTGGTGCTCTTCGTTGAAAATTTCCCCGCACATCCTGCTCTCAACAAACATAGGAACATTGAGCTGGTGTTCCTGCCCAAGAACACGACCAGCGTACTTCAGCCCCTGGACCATAGGATGATCCAGCAGGTGAAGGCGAAGTTCTGAAGATGCTTGTGAAGAGTATGATGTGGAAATCTGACATGGCAAGGAGCTCAAGAAGTGGGATATGTTAAGTGCCACGAATGAAATTGTCGTTAGTTGGAGGGACGTGAGACCTGCTGTAATTGCCAACTACTTCAGACACGCCCACTTTGTCCCACCAGTAGACAAAGAGGCTGCCACACATGTGCCTCCCACTGCCAGAGACCCAGATGATCCATTGCCAGTGGACGCTGAGCAACAACTGAACCCCTCGATGGCGCCTCTGTCTACACCGCCCCCACTTTTCCCCAACTTTCACTCGGCCATGTATAGAGATTGGCCCTAGACTGCACGTATGAGAAGTATGTAACAGCAGACAATGAAATTGCAGTTTGGGGCACCCTCGGCGACATAGAAATAGTTATGGGGCAGGAGTCCAGCGCTGAGGTGGAGGAGGAAGAAATGGAAGAAGAGCCTGAAGACTCCCAAAACAAAATATGTCCTGAAAGCATAGGATGTCTATGCAAGAGAACTTAAGCGCTAGTGAAGAGATGTGATCCTAGTTTTATGAGGTGAAAGACTTCATCAAGTAAATTGGCTCAAAGATGCAGCAGGCCCCAGTAATGAACTTCAAGAAGTTTTTCTCATGTGTTTAATAAATCCAGCCAGTGTTTGCAATAAAGAACCTTCTGTTAGTTGTCACTCACTTACCCTCCCACCTTAAACGATCTATAGGTAGTTTTGTAAAGAATGCTGGAAAAGAAAATATTAAATCAAATAATAAAACGAGTACACTAAACAAAACAAGAGATACTTTAAAATAATTCTGGAATAACACTTTACACAATTTAAATGTGGATTTGAATTAAAATTTCCATTAATGATTGCAGTTTAGTTCTGACTGG
Source organism: Timema californicum (assembly GCA_902141385.1). NCBI lineage: Eukaryota > Metazoa > Arthropoda > Insecta > Phasmatodea > Timematidae > Timema > Timema californicum. The sequence continues at coordinate 75,390 of CABFOW010001667.1, forward strand.
AAAAAAAGGTGTGTCAGGGATTAAAGCTGCAATAATAAAGGGTTTCCCAACTTTACCCTCCACCCGAAACTAAACTTTGATTTTATTTTTATCAAAATATGTTAACAAATTTAAAGCATTAAACTGCAATGAAGTAGACTTCGTTTATTACCTTAACTGATTACAGTATGTGTTTTGTTTCGCGGTTGAAGCAACAATATTTATTTTAATTTTATTTCTTTATCACTGTGTCTTACTACCCATTTGGGTTTCGAACCTTGATCTCCCAGTCCTCGGCAGTCTAGCTCAATACAAAACCAGTGTGTTAGCCAACTATACCGCCAAGGCGGGTGAGGCCACAATAGATATTATTGTAAATGAAATAGTCCAAAATCTTAACTCAGTCGGTAGCGTGTCTGCCTACCGAGCTAAAGGTCCTGGATTCAATCCCTGGCATGGCCAAAATTTTATCATTGATGAAAATATCGGTTTACCCTTTCACATTGATGGCTGGGGACTGGACGTTGTTCCTGTATTAGTCTTATAATAGATTATAAGGCATATAGAGCTACTATATATAAGCCTAGCAAGCCGGTAACTTGAATAAAAAACTGGCTGAAAACCGTAATGGATATTAAAAAAAGTACATGAAATTAAACAGTATTATATTCAAATTTTCATATTTTTTATATATGGGCAGCAAAATAAATGTTTTTTAACTTAGATAAAGAGCTACCTATACAAAATATTAGTTTCAAAATGAAATGTTTTTATTTTGTAAACAGCACATATACGCAAATGTGATGGTTTGTATAACATAATCATTGTTTTGGCTGGTTCACCATCTTAATTTACAAAGAAAACACGGCATTTTAAACCCTCTCACTTAAAAAATTATTTTTAAGTGAACCACTGAAGCTGCTTTCGTAAAAAAAAAAAACTCCAAATGGTTATTTTAACAATTTCGAACCTCGATATAGTAAAAACGGTTAAAAAACTTTTATGAAATTTCCTGACTTTCACAGGTTTTCCAGACATTCAAACAAATTTGTGACCTAGGATTTTAGTTTTTTTTAGTGGATACAAATTTATTTTGTTTATTACACTAATCACATATTTTCAAAAAATCCAAAGCCACCAAACATCAATATTCTTTCTTATATGTTCTTGTTCATTATCTCTTATTCAATTAGGTATTATGTGTGTCCCTGTGTAAATGTGTAGTAAAACAAACACTCATGTTAAAGCTGACATATCTAGGCAGTGCGTTTTGTTAACATCAACAAACAAAATCGCTAACTTTTGGTCTCATTTTTAGGTGTGGAACTAGTCAATTTAAATCACCTGACTTTTCTATGTCTGTACCTACCATGGATTGAAAACAAATTGTTTGTTGTGAAAGTGTTGATTGCCCAAAGTAACAACAAGAACAAACCAAGATATCATGGTTTGTGAATGGATACAAGGTAACTTTTCCTATATGTCACCACCTCTTCTACCATAGATTGAGTATAAGCTTGCTATCTTCATATTTTTTAGACTAATATGTTTAGCACAAGGAATTAATAGTCTAATCAAAGGGCAGAATAAAAGGTAACGTTAAAAAAAATGCCCCTGAATTATATACAAAGGATAGAAAACTAGTGATAAATCAAATGGGATAAAAAAAAGTCAAGATTTTAATGCCAGCCAAAACTCTTCAGGAGGTAATGTAAAATACACACTGCAACCAAGGTTACTCAAAGTATAACAGGAACAATTAACATTAAGGATAAACACAGGAAATGTAACAGGAAGGAAAATAATTTATTTAAAAAAAATCTAGCACTAAGGTTATAGATTATTAAAATTATCTTTAAAACCTCTTTTCACTCCAAAACATATTCTCTATTCAACTTGAAAGTGACCCATTTCGGTGTACGTACGCGCAGTCTAATGTGCTACTCTTGTGTTAAACTAGACTGACAAAGAGGGAGAGATCGGGGTTCAAGCCTGATCGGGTGCAATGAGGTTTTTTTCCTAAATGGTTTTCGCTTCTCTCTCCACATAAATGTGGGTGCACTTCTCCTCGGTTAAACCCTCCTAATCCCTAAACCACCAATGTAATTACTCCATGGACATATAACCAAGTGAGTAGGACCAAACGCTTAAAAAACATCAACTTGAAAGTCAGCAAGCTTACTTGGTGGATGATTCTACTTTGATGGGGAAATTAATGCAATTTTTACTCAGCCTAATATTCCAAGGAGAAAAAGAGTGGGGTAAGGTTTGGTCATTTACATGTATTCAAATTTGTTATAAGTTCTTTGCTTTTTTTTCCTTTAAGCAAAATCGTGCTATTTAAAGTTGCAGTTTAATACTCAAATTCACAAATATTTCAGTATTTTTGATTTAAAAAACTTTGATATTTTCCAAGTTTTTTCAAAAATTAACAAAAACATTCCTGCTTTTTATCAGTTCTACCAGTTTTAGCCCGTAAAATAAGGCCATGACATAATCAGTTCAGGCTACAGTGAATGTACATATAGAAAACAAAATAGCGGAAACAAATAAAAGGAACATACATTGACCATGTGTGTGTACAGGGTTATAATATTAGCCCCCACCTGTAGGGAAGTTTCCCTGGACTACGATGCAGTAGCATGTGCTGACCAAGACTCTCGGCAGTGGAAAAGGCCTTGTTACACAGCTGACACGTGTGTCTGGTAGCAGCTCCCATGTTGAGACTAGGCCTTCCTCGACCACGACCTCTAGCAATGTACGGTTGCTGCACCGGGCGGGTCTGTGGTGCCGGAGGAGGACGGTGGGGGGTGTCTTGTGTCAAATCCACAGTCGGGGGTCTGGGGGGCCTCTCTACCTCGCGTTGCTGCTGCCGGGATGTAGGACTCCGACCCATGGGCACTGCAAAGTTCCCTCCTCCAGTACCCCCTGAACGATTGTTCTGAATCTGAGGTTGTCTGGAAGACTGAGAACCTGCAGCAGGGATGATTGATATGGCAGAGTTGAGATTAAGGGCAGCCATGGGGGCAGGTTGCGGAGGTGGCTGGGATTGTGGAATAACTCGCTGTTGCAATGCAGGCCTTTGAGGGCTGGATTGGCCACCTCTACCAGCACCAGCAGGTGTCACCGTGATACCTCTAGTGGCCAGGATGTTTGCCACAGCCTTGGCATCATTTTTGCCCCGGCCATTGCTAGCAACGACTGAAACGGAGTTTCCTAAGGGAGAGTTTGGTTGCCTCACAGAGAGTGTGATGGACTCGGTGAGATGTATCATGGAGTCAGGCGTCCTCACACCTTCAACATTGCTAATAATTGGCATGTTGTCAGCTCTTTTCTGCATGGCAACAACATGGCAATCAGCATCATCATTGCGATCTTCTACCAAGAAGTCCATACGGCGCTGTTTGCCTGTTGGGGAGGTGGCACCTCCAGATGGTGCTGCTCTCTTCTGGGGCTGTGGCCCGGGTCTTTGGGATCCTGGACTTGGGGATTTGACCGGCTGCTGCTGAACCAAGTTGCTGAAGGGGCGAGGATGTATTTGTTGTTGGTAGCCCGGCGCCTGTTGAGGAGGGTATGGACTGTTTGTGTACGACGTTATGGGGTACATGGTAGTCTGAGCTGTAATGGTGGTAGGGGAAGGGGCATGATACATGGAGGTTGGAGCCCTAGACTGCTCTGAAGAAAGTCCTGGAGGGACAGGGATTCTTTGGACCTGTTGTGCTAGTTGCTGCACATATGGGGCCTCTGCACTTCCTTCCAAAGGGTGTGCAGCCTGCTGGTGAGACACAAGTTCCTCACCAGTGTTACACACCACACTTCCACACTCAGTACGCTCACATTTGAAATGACCTTCACGGGTGCAGTGGTTGTCCAGTCCTGCTCGTTCTGTGTAGCCTTCACCACAGACACCACAGCGAAATGCTGTCTCACCCAGGTGTTCTATTGAGATGTATTCCGAGCCCAAGCCGAGACTCTCAACAGTTGGCAGAGGTGACATTGCAGAGTCTGGCTGAGAAATTGGTTCAGACTTGTTAGAGAGGAAGCCTTGAAGGAGTGATTCTCCTGTAGAGGACTCCGCTGGAGTGACAACCGATTCTGCCTCCACCCGTGTGGAGTCTGGCAGAAGAAGAGGATCAGTCTCATCATTAGGACTGGCACTGCGTGCATCGCTTCCGATACCTTCATCAACAGAGGCACTTCCTACATCGTTCCACGAAAAGTTACTTTGATGAGAGTCTTCATTTTGTCCAGTAGTTATATCCGAGGACATCCCACTTTCCTCTCTGTCACCATTTACTGATAAGGACTCCTGGGTAATCATGGGAGTCTCTGGAAAGACAGAAGAGTCCCTGCTAGCAGGGTTGTGTATCTCTAGCATGGCTGGTGTTGGTGGACAAGAGGGCCTTTCAGGGGCTAGGAACTCGGGGCCTAACGACTCACTTGGGGTGGGACTAAAGGTGGCTGGTGGTGGGCTAGGATCCTTTGTGGGTGACTGATGCTGCTGGGGGACTGGAATTCTCTGAACAGTGGCTCCAAGACTTTTGAGTCGCTCTATTGTTTCCCGACAAGCATCCTCTATCGACTCCTTGCTGCTTTCGCTATCTTCACTTGAAGGTTCGGGTTCCTCTTCTTCTTCCTCTTCATTGTCATCACTAGTGGGTTCCACATTGACGGGTGGGCGGTTGTCCTCCGGAGTTATCGCCCTCCCTTCCTCCTCCCCACCCCCTGTCTTGCCAACCTCAGACCCTTCCACACTTCTGGTGGGGTAGTCACCCTCCGTTTTCACCGAGTCCAAGGTAACCCCGTTGAGGGCGTAGTAACCACCGGGTCCTAGTAGGACAGTCTGTTGTTTACTATCTGAGACAACCTGAAAATATCAAATAAACCCATTATATATTCAATAAATATGATTATAAAATATTTTGTAGGAAGACAAAAACATATAAAAGTTGTTTATTAAGCATTTGTCACCAAGAAACAAATATGAGAATTAATAATTTGCATTCTAACATCTGACACAGTGAATCAGCATTATCATTTAAATATATGGGAGAAAAAGCTTTAAAATTAGAAATGATTGGCGAGACAAACCGGTCATGTCTATTGTAAAAATGTGATTTCAATAAAATACAAAGAAAATAAACCCCAAAATTTCAAAACACTGTGCACCAAAGGGACTAGTGAAACCAAAACACATGCCCACAAATGTTTAGCAACACAAGTTAGAACACAAAGTAAAAGAATATGGTAAATTTGCTCAAAACAGACCATCTAAATTCAAATTATTTTTATATTGATACCATTTTATTCTAAGTCTTATAGAAAGTTTTAATGTTTGAATAAAATGTATTTAATTGAGGGCAGAGTGAAACCTACAAAGTTAATAGAACGTATTTAGATTCTCAACCCCAACAGTGAAGTCCTGGGATCTCTAGGACGTGAAACAGTCAAGTTATTACTTAACAAGAATTCTCGAACTGTGATTGTTTTAACTTCACTCTATCAAGTGATTCCAGGATGAGGGTCTAGTTTTAAACATATGGAGACATCGCAAAGTGTTCCAATAAATAGTTTGTCTACACAACATAATGGTGAGGGTTAAAGTTAAGACTTAGATAGAATGCTCTGGAAAAACTATAATAAAATATAGAGAAATTGTGATTTAGTGAATTGTGTAATGATCTATGAACACAAGGATAGATAGAGTTATGGAAAGGAATAAATCTATCTATCCTTGCTTTTATAGATCATTACACATTCACTGGTTTCAATATCAGTTTCCCAACCTAACGATTTACACCGTGGTCATGATAACTTTACCTTGCATAGCTCGTTTTTCATTAGTCTTTTGGTTTTAACTTCATATATTTTCTCTTCAACCACACCCTAGTTAGTTAACATCTCACGGTCGCATCAACACCTAGTGTCTCTCACAACGACTTGGTAAGTTTGTTGGTTTAATAATGGTCTTTCACAGTTTATTTGTATTACATAAGTTTCAAATTTCTTCATCTTCTTTAATTTCATGTTGCAGTGTCCATGATTACGGTTTATTAAATACCGAAACATGTTGGAAGAATATAATTCAGCATTTTTCGATTGCTGATATCACAAGGAGTAATGGGACTTGGAATAAATAAACCTTAGATTTTATACATCACTTTAAAATTTCATAATTTTTTAACCTAACATATGTTACTTAAAACCTTGTTTATGTCCACTCTATATTATATTCTTCAATTTTTTTTAACATGAACATATAATCATTTTATTTAAGTTTCAAATGCCAAATGTTAGCCTATAAATTCTAATTTTATATTTTTATTTACAAAACAATTGAACTTTAAACTTTGTTTTGTCCTTACTTTATGGTATCCTTGTTTTGTAACACATTTTTAACTTGTAATACTTGTATTTTAGACTTGTTATCAACTTATGTTTTAGTTCTGTTAATGATGCTATAGTAATCTATTTATAATTTTCATATTTACAATTTTTTTTCACTAGAAGCAAATTATAATCAATCTTTTTGAATTCTAATGTCACTTAATTATCTACCAATCTTACTATTACTATTAGCACCGCGTCTTACTACCCGTTCGGGTTATACGCATTTACGCTAATGTGTAATGGTAGGGTGATTGGGAGAGGAAATGGAGGACCTACAGTTTAACGTGGAATCCGAACCACGGCGGAGGCCTGGCATTCCCCACATTCACAAGATGTCATTGTCAGAGGTGAAGGAAGGGTTTGTTAATCAGATAAATCTATGTCGGGACCGAGGATTGAACCCCGGCTGCCAGCACAGAAGTCTGACACCTTAACCCTAGACCGCCAGGTCACCTATCTACCAATCTACCAATCTTGAAACTGTCTAATTCATTAAGTCACAATTTTCCTATATTTTGTTATAGTTTTTCCAGAGCATTCTAAGTCTTAACTTTAATTATTACTACTTTAGAATGTTTTCTAAAATGTTATAATATCCCATTGTCGAGCAAAGTGTGGCACTCAACAGTTGTCTGAGAAAAGAGCAGTGCTGGTGTCAGAAGCGAACAAGTGCCAACAGACTATGCACTAATTAACAGCGCAGAGATGCACTACATCTCAGCTAGGGCTTGGAAGGTCTCACATTCGGTGTTGCTATAGTATAAAGGCGCCACCATGCAATCAATTAAAAATGTTCAACAAAGCAAGAAAGAAAGGCAGATAATGCACAAGGAAATAATACCACTTTAACACGCCACGCTAAGTTATTAACACTTCTTATCTTGAGAGTTTATTATTGTTTAATTGCTTTATAATAATAGGCACCCCAGTTGATCACATCTCCAATTTGGCGGTGTCCTTGTTGACATGGAAATATTCAAATGTTAATACAATACATTTTATTAAAATAGTTTGACTATAATTGATTGTTGAATACAATTATTTATAGACTGGAAGAAATTAACATGATACACTTTAATGAATTCAATATTATGTATATGTTACAGTCCAAACCCAATTCCAGGACCAATTAGATCGGACTAGGCCGAATTAATACACCCAGCAGCTTGTAGGATAAACAGAATATATATATATCTTGATGTTTTTAGGCAATTCTAGTTTTTATCCTTCTTAACCCATACAATGAATCAACTTTGGACAGGTTTCATCATGCACAATTCGACCCTGGACATATTTTATCAACCACAATTCGCACGCTAATGTTTGATAACCTAACCTGGTTTGGCCTAGTAAAATTGTAGGCCATACTAGCTTATCCTATAATTTAGACTAGGGTAAACAAGTACATCCTGAGGCTCTGAGGATGTATCAATCTGGCCTAGTCCGATCTAGTTTATCTTTAAATCGGGTTTGAACGGTAACAAATATATCTATCTATCACAATAGACTTGTTCTTCGCTACAGGGTGGTTGATAAGGAGGAAGGGGGTAGTGTTATTTATGGATGTGGGACTGAGACATATGATAGTGTGGATAGAAATGAAGTCTATACAGTGACAGAGAAGGCTGGAGTAGGAACAAGAGTTGTATTAAGATAGAGACCGGTTGGACAGAGTGGTTCCGAACAAAAACTGGAGTGAATCAGGGGAGTGCTCTCTCACCGTTACTATTTGTAATGGCGGTGGAAATGGTCATGAACCAAGTGGCAAGAAAACGAAAGTATAGGAACGGCAAAGAGTGAAGTGATGGTAATGAAAATGAGGAGGATAAGGCCTCGTAACTCTATAATAATTAAACAGTTTATAAAATTTAACAATCATAAAATTATTTTTGTAAATTTAAAAATGGTGACATATCGGTTCCTGACTAAAAAAAAATAGGGTCCAGCCCTTTGAATCTTGAATCCTTACTTAAGGTATTCCAGATTTGAAGATACAAAAAACTCCATTTCAAGATCTGAAATATATATATATATATATTCAAATTTTGAATATAAATCTTTAGAGCCATTATACTTACTAATGGTTCATCCCGACATAATAATCTGAGAATCAGACCCCAGACCACTAGATGTGTGAGCTATATATATATTCAAAAGTGTTCATGTATTTACAATTTTCACTGTTTGTCTTGTGATGATAGGAATCCCAAAATAATATTTAGGTAAAAATCTTAAACTACCTGATAAGAATCGTCGTCCTCTTTCGCATCCACTGATTTCTTTAAAGTCAACTTGAGGGGCTGCTTAGGTTTGGCCTGCCGTGTTAAGGCGAGTACTAAGGACTGACTGATGCGCTCAACATACACTTGAGGAAGTCTGATATGAGACACCAGATGTGTTTCAAACTCTCCTTGTTTTCTGAACGTGAGTCCACAGTCCAGGCAGCACAGGGGGGATTGTAACTTCTTCTTCTTCTTGGTAGGTAGTTTCTCTGTCTTCTTGGTTACTTTGGGTTGGCTGTTCAACTGGTGATCTAAAACAAGATTATTAAAACTGGGTTTCCTCACCTTACAATATTGGAGGATCAATGGTAAAGAGAATATTTATAGTAATATTTAGACAGCTAGGAGAAACTAACAAGTTTCGGGTGTCTTCTTCACAGTATGAATGTGCCGGGTTGGGATGTAATGACCCGTAAGACATGGGCCAAACATAGTGATAAGACGGGTTGGACCGAGTAAAACAATCACTCTCGCTTCAAAATGCAGCCGTTCATGTTTCAAATGTGTTAACACTCTGTTTCCAAATGTAGCCTCGATGTTTTTCAAGGGTAGAAGTCTGGTTCAAAATATAATTTAATCATGTTTAATCGGTTGAGTATGTAATTCTTAATTTGTGAAATCAAATGGGTAATTTTTAACAAGATATTTTATATATATAGTATGAAAAACCAATCAAATTTAAGTTTGATAACTAAAATTTTACATATATGATCATTATTTCAACGGCCAGATAAAGACACATGAGTATGTGCCAAAAACATCACTGTAAAAAAAACCCAAATAGGCCTACAATGTGAATTTCCCTTAATTAGTGTGGATTTTGTTAGAAAAAGAAAAGTTATAAATATATATGACTGAATATTAGAGGAAATACGTAGTCCTATCAAATCATATGATGATTTTACTTGTACACACATGATTTAATTTTTATTTTGTTTGAATAAAAGTGATTTGCAGAGCTAGTTTTATAATATTATGTACACTCCCTAAAATACCTTAATACTTAATGTTGAGCAAAAATTTATCACATTTCAATAAATGAGTCATAAGGTAAATACTGTTTATTTTGAATGAAAGTGTTTTCTCCCCTTAAAATCATGTGTCCACCAATGTGAACAAATATGTTAATTTTTAAATTATCTGATAACTGTCATATATAGCCTAAAATTATGTATAATTTTAAAATACAGCTAACACTTCACTATGATATAAGGTTTTACAATGTATAACACTTCACTATGATAGGTGGTCTTACAATGTATAACACTTCACTATGATAGGTGGTGTTACTATGTATAACACTTCACTATGATATAAGGTCTTACAATGTATAACACTTCACTATGATAGGTGGTCATACAATGTATAACACTTCACTATGATAGGTGGTGTTACTATGTATAACACTTCACTATGATAGGTGGTGTTACTATGTATAACACTTCACTATGATAGGTGGTGTTACTATGTATA
>CABFOW010001667.1:88314-128522 GCA_902141385.1 Timema californicum
ATAGCACTTCACTAAGTCAGAGGGTGGCACTACGTATAGCACTTCACTAAGTCAGAGGGTGGCACTACGTATAGCACTTCACTAAGTCAGAGGGTGGTACTATGTATAATACTTTACTATAAAAACTGTAACTATTCACACTTTTTTTTCTTTGCTCGGGTTGTATGTAGCAATTACGTTAGTGATTAAGTGATATAAAGGTTGAATGTAGAGTAAGTGTACCGGCATTTTCGTCAAGAGTTGGCAACAATTCAGTGAAAACCACACTCAGTGCACCTGACAGGAATCGAACCACGATCTCCCCATCTTCGGCAGTCTAATGTATTTCCGTGTGTGACGTATTAAACCAAGAGGCCACTGAAGCATGTTGATGAGCAGTGGATAATTGAGTTTATGTTAGAGGGTTGATTAATGCTGACATCTGACAGCTTTGAAAAGTTACCAGACCAAATTATGTATCCCTACGCCTAGCCATATGATCTGCAAAAAAACGTGTGTTTAGCAGCTGTCACTTCTGACGGTCACAATTTAGGTGTATACCTAGATGCTGACTGTCAGAAGTCAGCACCAAAGAAGCCATGGGGCTACTGTAGTTACTAAAAGAGCTATAAACTGCGTTGGGTAAAGGGAATGAAGAAATAATATCATATTTGCAAAGATGTGAGTTTGCTACAGAAAAAAGCAAGTTAAATGCGTGGTCATCGTAGACTTTTTCATCTTGCAATACGTGTTAAATAAAAGTTGAGCAAATATATCTATAAACTTATCACCCGCCTCGGTTAACGCGCTAGTTTCATGTTGAGCCAGACTGCCGAGGACGAGGAGATCGCGGTTCGAATATAGCTCGGGTAAACTGGAAGGGATTTTTCTCTATATGGTTTCCCACTCTCCTTCAACGCAAATGCGGGTTCACTTCATCTATATTTAACCTTCCCAATTCCTAGCCAATTAAAGTAATTAGTACTTAAGCGTATAACCTTAACGGATAGTAAGACGCGGTGCTAAGTATTATCATCATCATATGAGCGTGTCACAACAAAGTGCCAAACTTCTCGTGAACAAAGGAAAAAATCAAAAGAATGAAAATAACCTATTATAGCTATTATCAAACTAATATAAAATCATGAGTTTACTGGATACTTTTCTTTAATGTGTTTTAATTTTATCAGTAGTTCTTAATTGATGGCTTCAACCACATACCTCCTAAATAATTAATAAACCAAATAAATATCTACATTATGGGGAGGGTTCTCAAAATACCTTAAAACGGCCCTGGTTATTCTTTTGTTTTCTCCCACAACAATACAAGTACATTTCCTCATACCTACCGCCATTTGCATAAATAAGTGCTGATAACCTAAACGGTAGCAAAATGTCATTGGACGGACCTTTATCTGACAGCTTAAAATGTATACTATATACACATTCATGCATTCATACGTCAGATCATGTGATCTGAAGCTGTCACTTTTGATAGATATAATCAATATGATTTACTTATAAACAATCAAATATATGCTTGTATTTGTTACGTATCTCAGTTGCGCTCACCAGCCCTCTCTATTCCCTCCCTCCCTCCCCCTCTTTTCGTGACGTAGTGCAAGTGCAACGTGCGCACGCAAGAGTAACGGGTTACGTAAAACGCAAGTGGACGGAGAAGTCGCGACACAAGATGGCGGAGGTCCCGACGCAGCTGCGGCAGATTCGTGAGGACAAGACACTAATCGGCCTGGTAAAGAAGTACAGACTTATCTACGACCCACGTCATGGCGACTACAAAGACGTGGAACTCAAAGAGGAAGCGTGGCAGAACATCGCCGACAAGCTATCAAAGGAACGTAAGTAGGCCTTCAAGACACGTCAAGGTCACTGTATGTCCGTTTCAGTTCACGATAATTTGTTATTGATATATACGTTGGTATTTACTAACAATCATCCAGCATGATATATTGACCCACAACTCCGGCGAGTATAAACATAACGTTTCTAGCTGGATGTACAAGAACTGATTATTGTATCAGTGCTGTCTGTCAGGTTGTATAATGAAGTGAGGCATGTTTAGTAAATAGATACCCCCACCCCAAATTAGGAGAGTTTGTGGTTCGTGTCCTACTATCTGGTGATCTGCATATTCAGAATTATGGGTTAGTGAAGAAGGTGTCATTTAGAAGATGTGTAACCACATTTGAGTGGAGGTAGAGTGAGGGAAAACCACCTCAATACACCCTGCCAGGATTCAACCCTTGACCTTCCCGTCATCACCAAACCACAAGGAACTGCCGCTATAGTCAATGTGCCCACTAGTGTGTACATTAATAGGATAGGAATGAGGAAATGTACCCGCATTTGTGTGAAAGAATGAGAAAACCACCTCCCTATATAACCCAATGTCAGGTCTTAGACCACTACTACTACTACCTCTAAGCTTGGAATAAAGATTGGTGATGTCACAAGAAGAGTTGTAGTCAGTGGTATGCTATTTCAAAAATCATCAATAAATTCATTACAATTTTGTGTTTCCAGTCAATTTGACTTCAGGGATGTTTTTCTTTCTTTTTTTCTTGTTCTTATTGTTAAAGGCTTTAAAAAGCTAGTAACATGTAGATGTATTTGTTTAATTAGGTTAAACTATTGAAGGTATTAATTAAAAAAAAGAATTTAGCACTAAATTCAGTAAAACACTATGCTTATGGTAAATTTGACCACAAGGATGCCTATTTTTTACTATTTCTATTTTTATATATTCTATTATTTCTTGTTCTTGTAAATTTCAAAATGGTTGTATCATTTAAATGTGTTTGTTTAGTTGAGTGAATTCAATGCACATATTAATTTATTTTTAATTATTATTATCTGAAGAAATTCTAAAATGGTACTTTCCAAATTATAAACAAAATAATTCTTAAATTTATCAACTTTTATTTTTTTAGACACTTCCTTTAGATTCTTCATAAAGTCTTTAAAGTCTTTATAATAATAATAATAATAATTATCCTGTAATCCAAAAGGAATATACCCAATATATGATTAAATTTTATAGTATTTTTTTTTACAGGAAGTAGGGTTAAATGCTCCTTGGAAAACACAGGAAGTTTGTAGTGACTGGATAAAACCAGTAAAATGCAGGGAATTTCACAAAAAACTTAGAAAAACAGGAATATTTGTGAATTTGGGAGATTAAACAAACTTCAAGTTTTAAATAAAACAAAAGCGAACGTGTTTCAAACATATGTTTCAACTCTCCCCAAGGGTTTTTTTAAACTATTGGATCATGTAACAATTGCAGATATTATTTCACCATCAATATCAAATCATCTTGTTCTAAACATCAATGACATTACTTCCCAATAATTAATTTTATGGAAAAAAATATTTAATTCCTCTATAATACTCTCTAAAGAATCTTTAAAAAATGGGAAATTCTTTCCAAATATTTGGAAAAGAACCACAGAATTGTGTAAGAAATAAAGTGGCAACCCTGAAAAGGTATATTATTAAATAAACATGCAACATGTACATCAATGTAGGGGGTTTAGTTCCAGGTTCGGAGGTTGTAGTAGGCTCTAATTCGATGCCAGACTTTGCTACTTTGTTGGTCACAATATACTGGATCGCTGGCAACAAAACCTGCCAGCTGTACTGAGGGTATTCTTTTACACAATGGTTTTCCACTCTACCTACATACACAACATCCCAGACTCTCATCACTGGAAAACATAAGGAAAGAATTTCTCCTTATTATCAGGCGTGGGTAGGAAAGTGATACAATATCCAAAGTCTATACAGAGCATACTTTTGAATATTTCACTGGAAGTACACTTCATTCATCCTGAAAGGCAGCAAGCATACCTTGCTTAGTTCCTCTACGAAGAGCCATCATCCACAACTCAACATAGAAACATGTTATGAAACATTTCTCTTGGTCAGTTACCAAACAAGCAAGTTAGGTTTGAACTCTGGTCCTTTATCACCAGCCTCCATCATTGGAAAGTGGTCATGTGATATCATGACATCACAATGAACGGTTAGCCTGGGACGAGTGAGCACATTCTAAACAGCGGTGTGACCAATCTTGTAGAAATACTCATACTTAACTGAGTTTGAAATTCGAAAAGCTAAATGCCAGCAAATTAAGTTGTTTGGGGCTGTATTTGCAATTTTAATTCTAACTAATTCTTATATACTTTTCTGAATCATACATATGTTCGAAAAAATAACATAAAATTACATATTTTATGTATTTTTTTATTGTGGCATTTTTATTTCAATCTTGATGGAAAATACTTTTAAAGATATGTTATTAATTTTTAGGCAACCTGTACTTTTATAAAAGAATGTATCCAGGGAAGGAATGACAATGAGCTAAGTCCAAGTCAGGTATGCTGGCTCGTCAGAAAGGATTACAGATGCCATAATATAACTTCTTGTCTGATGTTTCTCATGCTGTGAAGGGGAGAAAATATCTCGCTCACACCTCCCCTCCTCCATTTTTAATCTTATTTCCCCTGAAAGTAGAGTATTATTAATAATGTAGATTTCTAATCCTCTTCAATTATTATTGGAGTTTTATAAAATGCATAATATGAATAACTTAGGTTGGAAGATTTTTTCAAAGAATTTCACATACATTTTTTATGAATGTTTTTAGATTTATTTAAATGAAACAAATTCAATTGAGGTATCTCGTTTTTAAGGTATCACTTAAGTAAATAACGTCAACTGAGCTTATAACAAATCAATAAAAGGGTGCTCTCTTTTCAGTCACAAACCTCTGCTTTAGACCAGATAATGTTAATTAAGGGCATAGGAAAGTGGTTTGAAGGACCACCCCTGTTTCCCCTTGGAATTTAAAATTGACCCCCCTGAGGGAGTCTGTATATATGTATAACAACTTTTGTTTGCTAAAGGTATGTTGTAAAATGAGCTTTCTATGCTCTTAATGTTAATATTTCAAATGAAAACCTTTATGATACATTCCTTCTCCGGTGATTTTTATCAGCAAATTTCTTTATGTTCACAGCCCTAACTATACTTTCAAATACAAGCATTAATGTCTAAAAGATGCCTTGTCTCTAATGGAGAACTTAAGCACAAGCCTCAAATACAAGCATGTTAGGTGTAGATAAAATGTGTTGTTACTTTGATAGCACCCAATATGCCTGTCTCCACCTGTTTGGGTTGTATGCTTATGTATAATTATATGTTAAGGATGAGATAAATTGAATTTAGAGGAACTGTACTCACATTTGCATGGAGGCTGAGTGGAAAGAGGTTTAGAGAGAAAAAATCACTCTTAGTACACCCAAATGGGGATTGAACCCCGATCTACCTGTCCATTGGTGAGAGCGACACCTTAGACCGCAATTTTCAACCTTTTCCAACTCGCGGCATAAAGATAAGGTGTTAAAATTGTCAAGGCACACCATTCATTTTTGGGGAGGGATTTTATTATATAAAAAAATTGGTATTAAGATTGTGTTTTAAAAGTTTAGTAGTTAAAATTCTAATCTTTGTATTATTTTGAAAATGATGATCATGGTATTAAAAGATTTGTTTTTATCTCTTCTATTAACTCATGTGGCACACCCACTGACCGCCCTCAGCACACTGTTGAAAAATGTTGCCTTATACCAGGAGTCTTCAACCTATTTATGTCCACGGGCCAAAGTTTCTCTCTTGTTGGCTGCAATACTGTACCCACAATATTCGTATCAGCTCATTCTTATACACTAAAGGTACTTGTCCGAACACCACGACAGCGACAGGCGACCGAGACAGAAAAAATGTTCACCACAGCAACACACTGCCATCCGTTTGCAGCAAGCGACATTTTTGCGAAGCATTGTGTCGTGAAGTGGTCGGGTTTTACTGATGAGATAAAATGGCAAATTTAAAGGAGGCTTTGGTAAAAATTCTTCAAGAAGAAGAGGAAGATGATGACTTAACACTTTTTATATATATTTAAACACAAAAGGTCCAATAGACCCGATTTTTAAAGCAGGATGTGAGGAAGGTAACTACAGTCTGTTGATTAAAAACCACTTAATGAGTTATGAAAAAACATTTAGAAAATACTGTAGATTAAATAAAACGCAATTTGATTTTGTATTATCTTTAATCAATGAGGAACTAGAGCCAAAAACTTACAGAAGAGTTATATTAACGGAAGAAACACTTTTTTTTAACTTTGAGGTAAATTTTTACATACAATAATAATTTTAAAATTCAATAATATTTATTATTATCTTGTATGAAGTTCTGATTTTTTTTGCAGTAGTGGATAAATGCAAAACGTGTCACTTGGTTTATAATTATAAGTCCCTGAGATAATGGGTTCAGGTTTAGGCACAGTTGTCAAATTTGATTCAGATATAGACGGAGACAGAATTGTGTACGAGGGACTGGTTCTTGCAGGAGAGTTTGGTATAGAACTAGCTGAACTAGTCTCCACACCCAAGATTTCGTATTTGGTAATGATATTAAATATCTCTTGTTTGGCCCTTATTTTATGAACTTGAGGCAGTTTCTTCATAACATCTTTTATATGATTAGTGAATGAAAACAACTCATCATCATCATCATCATAGTTTTTTCGGTTAAATCTTTAAGTAATTTTTGGCGACTTTCATCTCTTTCTTTTAAATACGTCAAGAAAAGATCGTCCTTTCTACAACGACGTATTTTTTTAGGGCATGTACTACAGAGTTACTATTTGTATCTTCTCTTAATTCCTGTGTCGGTGAATTCCTGTCGTGATAGTTAGTTGGCTCTGAGTGATTGGCATCATATTCGATTGAAACTTGTGAATAACTTAAGGATGTACTTGGGGAATCATTTGGAATAGAGGAATTTCCAAATCTTTCATTTGTAAAAGCCCATATACTGAATAGTACTATTTATAGGGTTTGGGAATCACCGCCCTAGACCACTTTATCACCAAAGTGAATATTCATTAAATAGTTAATGAAAAAAAACAACAACTCTGGAGCCAGAATGATGTCTCAATGAAAGAGTGATTACCCAAACAGTCATACTTCCTGATTTTTGGATATCAAATCCTCATTTTGAATAATACTTTTTAAATGAAATTGTTTGTGTATTATTTTTAGCGCCACATCTTACTACTTGTCGGGTTATATGCCTGTTAGTGCAATTAGCAAATTGGCTAAGGCAGTCACAGATAGCCATTTATTTTATTTTACACTTCAGAAAAATTAATAATACTTCCACTTAAGCTTTCACACTAAAAAGTTTGAAGGCTTCACATTTTTTAATACATTTTGAAGGGCAGAAGAAAATATAACTCTCACAACATTGAATCCCTTACAAATAATTATCCTAATACAAAACACACATAAATTAGTATCCAAAGATAAAAACAGAACCAGGGGTAATAATTAACTCTACTGTGGTTGTTCATAATAATTTATGTTTGTTTTGACTTAGGATAGTGATTAGTATAAGTAATTCAACTCTATCATACTAAAGTATATTAATGAGCACATTTTATATATTGATGCAGTCCACTTAACCAAGACACGATGGAGGAACCTTCGAGAGAGATTTGTTCGAGAAAAGAAGAGACTTGTCACTCTTGGAGAGGAAGCTTACTCTGCCAAGGACCCTTGGCCTTTGCTAGAGGACATGACCTTCCTTTGGGATTTCATCGTGCATAGAAAGTATGTGGGTTATTATAGTTTTCAGCCATAATAATTTGGATCCAACATACAGGTAGCTTTAGCGATACAAAAATATTAATATAGTTTGGTTCACCAAAGACTTGAGATTGTAACATAAAATACAAAGTAATAGAAAAAATATTTTTTTTATCAAAATATGCGTAAAACAAATTTGTGTCTCCTTGTAGTGACTCAAAACGATCACCCATTTCAATTGCATAAAGTGGTTAAAAGATCCAAAACTAAGCTTATCTTGTGAGTCAAATTATTATGAAAGGTTTGTGTTATTTGTTGCAAAGGTACCTCCTTCCTTCTATGTACTGGCATGAGTGGATTAGCTAGAAGACAACGAGGCAACAGACAGTTGATACTGGTGTATCTACTCTGATCTGAACTAAGAGACAAGCACTCACACACTGCACTAAAATAAAATAGTGAAAATGATGATTGGTTCATGGTTGTATTTATTATATTTGCCACCAAAGCAGGTTCTCGATATACTTCCTTACAACGAGGAGCAAAGAAGATTTGAAGTGATTTCTGAAAAATCAAAGTTTGTATTAAGAAGGACAAAAATAAGTTATTCAGGCTTATGAATTATCGATTTATTTTTAAAACTCAAATATTAATATTTCTGAGTTACTATTTTGTGGCATTTCATAATATCGGTCCAAGTCTTTCATAATTGTAAATTTAAGCAACCTAAATAATATTTTAGTTCAACGTTAATGTTTCTGTGGTTATGGTAGATGTGTTGTTTGCAATCGACAGGCGTCCCTCTAAGACCTTCAAGGCCAAGCAAGTCATCATGCAGAGTTTCTTGCCGATTCTTCCCCGCCCCGAGTGGGTGGATGTAGCATCTGACCAGGGTGCTAGCAGCGACAACATTGAACCATCCTGCACCCTCAAGCGTGGGGAGGAAACCAGACTACCTATTAAGAGAGAGAGAGACTTGGCGGAAGAGGAAGCAACCGAGTCCAAACTGAGGAGGTTATTGGATCAGCCCAGCAGTCCCGTGAGTAGAACATTGTATCAAAAGTGCCTAGGAACCATTCCGTTTTACTTTCCAGCTTCTTGGTTTATTAAGAACATACATTTAATTTTGTAATCAAATGAAAATCTCGAGAAAAAATAGGAGGTTGTTCCAATAAACCCGGTAGCAGCTACAGTTAAGAAGAAGAACAAAAATATTAAAGTATTTTATGACATTAGGTTTTTGAATAATTTCAATTCGATGTTAACTTTATATTTAGCATGTTGATTTTTTCACCCGTGTATGTGTGTTCCACAGAATGATACCAATAGCGATATAACGGACCAGATTGTGGGGGCGGACGCTATAGAGAGGTTCGACAGAGCAGGACCATCTACAGATGAGGATGATCTTTTCTGCCTGAGTGTTGCGGCAACACTCCGACGGTTCAATTCCTCGAAGAAGGCACTTGCTAAACTAAAGATCCAGCAGATTATGTATGAGTTGGAGTGCTCTGAGACTTCTACCTCACCCAAGAATAGGGGAAATATGCCCACAGAGACTATATTCTTCAGTTAAAACCCTCGAACAATAGTTTCTTCAATCCTTGTCTTGTAATATAATTGACAAAAGTTTCAGAAGTAGGATATATACCCCCATCCGATATAAGCAAGCAATGCCAGCTTTGCTCATTATCATTAAAATGAATGTTTTCCCAATTGTAATTAATTGGTGTCATTTATACTTAATCATGATCATTAGGAGGTGGTTACAAAAAATCAAATTTGAGATTTTCAAGGGCCTCTGAATGCTGCTGTATGTCTTGTTGGCCTAGAGCCGAAATCATTTTACCGATCAAGCTAAAACTGGGTATATATATATAAGGTTCCCAAAGGAATTTTTCAAATTATTGATACAACCCTAAAATTAGTGGTAGTTTTCTTAAGGAAGAACATAGAATCTATTTTTTCAAAATTGGCTCCAACGATTTTGGTTAAAATTTGTATCTAGGTACTGTTTAAGATTACAAACAAAATGCTAACTCTCATTTTTCCTGGAAAATGAAAGAAGGGACTTTAAAAACAGATATCTCCAACCCTTTGAGATATGAAATAACTTATCGATGGAAATTTTAGGACTATCACAAATAAAAAAAGCTTTTATTTGAATATTGTTTTTATAAAACAAATAGTTTCTGAGCGATGAGCAAATATGTTTTTAAATGAAGACCTGAGAAACGAGGAGTTGAAACTCTACACAACTAATATACTCCAGATAATCAAAAAAAGTTTTAAAATCAACCTCCAATACTGGGAATGGCTCTTGAAATTTACTAAACTAATAAAAAGAATAAACTACTACATGATGAGATAAAAAGTTATAAAAATTAACAAATATCAAAAGCAAAGTTTGGCGAAATGGGGGTAAATTAGTGTAATGATTACATAATTAATAACTGTGGCGAGAGAACACTGCGGTGAAATGGAGTATGCTTTTGGCTAAAAAATGTTATTTCATTTCACATATTTTTAGTTATGAGTAAATGTCTATATTTTGAGGGAAAGAAGTGAGAAGTTAGGAAGGAGCAATCTGATTATTTTATGTGTGGTTTTATATTTCCTATAATACAAATTTTTCTGATTAGATTTAATGTAAATTTGTAAGCCGAGAATATTCTTTTAAATAGTTAATGGGCTACTTTTAATAATATTGTGAAAATAGTGCTCAAAATTACAAGGCATGTCCAGAATTCATTTGCATTATTAAAAGATAGAGATTAAACAAAAATTATTATTTACCACAGGCTGAAAATGTCTACAAACATACTTTATTTATACCCATGTCGAAATTGATAACATTTTATAAAATGTTGATGCACTCTGCAACCCTAATAGCACAAACTCAGCTATACAGTTCCCGCCACCTCCCAATGCCCAGGACCATGATCCTGCTACTACGGGTGGTTGGATTCCGGCTTATGAGCCGAGGAGTGCGCTGCCGTGCCTCCTAAGTTTGCGGAGGTCTATGGAATGGCAGAATGGAGCAAGCAACATATTCTACCGCGAGGCTGGCCGCACACTGTGTGGGCATGATTGGAACCAAAAGCAAGAGTCAAGCGCTGGGATTGGGTCGCTGTGCGGCCTGCCGTTTGGGTCAAGAGAGCCCACCACATCAAGAAGTTTCGTTCGAAGAGAGAAACACGTGGCTGAGAGCCGAATTAAAGTTTGAAATGTTGGTTCCGATTGGAACATGTGATTTGAACTAAGGAAACCGAGGGTATATATTCCAAGACATCTTGTATTGTGATTGGAGAGAGCTTCATTGTCACTATTTTATGGTGTGTTTGACTATATATACTGGCAAAATATCACCAAATAAACATTCTTTCAGTGTAAGTGCTAGACTGAACTCATCTGTCAACGACATGTAAGCATGGAAACTTCGGGCTATATTTTTCGCCATTATTATGACCATATTGTTATGATAGTTTGTTTCTGCCAAATTTAACTTTAATGCTGGAATATTTCCATCTAACCTTTTGAACTAAAAAATTGTATATACTAAATAATAATGTTTTTGGGCGTCTCCTGTAATGAATTGACTTTGGACTTTGCTTTCTAAATGTGTGTGATTTATTTTTTATATTGAAATGCTTTGTGTGTTATTGTTGCTGGGCTTCTCCAGTCTGATGTTTGCAAGTTAATATTAACTATTCTTTTGAGCTTCTCTCGTAAGACATACATTCATTTTTGGCTTGGGTTTGTACATTGTTGTTATGGGACTTCTCCCTGTAAATATCTTGCTTGGTGTTTTTTTTATTTGATTAAGTGTGGACCTCCTTTTCAGTTTTAGGGGTGGAGAGTGAGGGTTGGGGTGAGTATTAGTTGCTATGCTCACCAACAGGTGTTGCTAGTTTCGCCAGTGAATAGGTATTGTTATTTCAAAACATTGCTTTGAAAAAAAAGTACAAAGGGGAAGGGGTTAAGTGGACAGTGCTGTTAGAATGCTGTCAGCCGGTTAATCTCTGGATTCCTTGAAAGTGTCAAGAACTGATGGGGGCGGCCTGAGCCTAGCCTAGCTCACACACCTCTTGTAAAGTGGTCAGGGTTTTAGGCCCTTAGCTCTCAACCATTTCATTTATAAAATTATATTAGTTTTCCTTTGTTTACATATTAATACTAAACTGATACATACGTTTTTCATTTCCTATTCGTCTAGGCCTAATTTAATTCTCTTTATTACTAGCAAATGGTTGATTATAAGAAAGTTTTATGGCAATTATAAGTTATGTAAATCTTAACGAAAGTTGTAAGCAATATATATTTTAAATTTCAATTCTTTAACTTCAATTTCAGACCTTTAAACTTTTAATCTAATAGTTTTTCCTCATTTAAAGTCTTTGTTGGAATATTAGAATCATCCAAATTTATTACTTTTACTTTTCATTTTAAGCATTGTGCAATGTATTAATAGCTGAACCCGGAAGCTGGGAGACGCACCTGTGGTTTCTCAAGGAGGGGGGAGGTTTTGGCACGGTCTCCTGGCCAATCAGTACATTTGATTTAGCGTCTGTGTTTGACCCTATGTGGAAGGAAAGCATCAGACGCGACACCGGCCAGTTAGCACGCAATCAGAAAATACCTGTATTCAAAAAGTTATTTTTCGTAACGTGGGCCGATAGGGTTTCGAGATGTAGTAGACCGGGTGGCTAAATGACCACTACCTTAAATAATTCCCCGTATTCATGTCATAAATAATTTGTTTCTCTACATTAAATAACCCGTGGTACCAAATGTATAATATTTATTTAAAATAAAACTTCAAATTCTACTCTAAATAGTATCTCTTTAATCGACTGTGTCCCTCTACCCCCACGATGCTCTACTGGAACCTACCGACTGCTGTGGATGACACCGTATGAAGAGGAGCAAGATAGGATGGGCGACTAGTTAAAAATGAGGTTCAGCGATGGGGCTGGTTACCAAACAGCTGACAAACAACGGGCGACTAGTTACACTCTCCTAGAGTAACCTTTTCGCTACCCATTTTAGATTACTAGCTTTGACAATCCCATCCAATTTTTTAATAATTGTTTCACAATTTTGTTTCATTAAAAAGTTTTAGTAGCTAGTATATTAAAATTGTAGCTACAAGGTAAAGATTTAACTCTTTTGAATTTGAAAGTGCATTATATTTAAAAATTTATTTCTATTTTTAAAGTAAACACTATGATCTACCAAAGAAATCACAATATTCATGTCCTAAAAAAATCGACAACACTATATTTTGTTGTGCAGAAATTTGCTTCTCATATTAGAATATTTTTTTTAGATATTAGATTCCATGAAAGACTTATTTGGGGCTTAGTTCTTAGACCATTCAGCCACTTTTCTGTGCTATTTTACTTGACCTACAACATTTTAACAGTCAAAACTATCTGGATATATTTTCTAAGGAAGTCAGAATTTATTAATATGCAGTTCACATGCATTTACATGATAAACAGTGAAAGGCTATTTAAGAATAAAGCATCTACATATAAACTGCCGGGATTCAAATCCCGAACCTTCGTCACTGGCAAATAGGACAAGACTAGATTGAAGCCTTTTCTGGATTGCCCACCTATTAGAGTTGAATAAAATAAATGAAAACATTCCTAAACATTTAGGATGACGAACCTTTGTTTCAGGTTTTCATATTTTTATTCCTATATTCCCAGTTCATTCTTTTTGGATGTTATAGAGTATACCCTGATTTTGGTTAGAAAATTCAAACATATTTCCTTACGGTCAACATTGATAACATTTTACTATATTATTTGAGTCATTCTATAGGTTTTGATAATATCTATCAAAGGTGACAACTGAAGATGGTATGACTTGGTGAATGAATATATTAAAATTGATTTAGTAACTTTAGTAACTAACTTCTACTGTTCTTCCTACAAAAATCATACTGTAATAACCTGTACCGCCCTTGGACTCGGGAACTAGACAATTTACTTTGCTTCCAGAAGAGGGTGAGTAGGCCTCGCATATCTCTGTTGACCGCTAGTCGGATTGTAATAGGAAGAACCATATTGTGTCAACTGCTGTGAAAGTGTTCTGAAGTTGTCACTTTAACATAGTCTTAATCTCAACAGCTGCTTAAAGAAAGGGAAATGTATTTTTGATAATGTTGTCCCTCCTATATTTTATATCTTTTAAAAGACTCTTCTTATGACGATCCAACTACAGTCCAACAGTCATATAAAGGGCCTATTAGTTATAAATACATTTTTATGTCATTTTAGCGTTATTTTATAGTTATTGATGATATATCCATAGTGACACCTGTAGATCATACGGCTTGACCTATCAATACAGGGGAAGTAGATAGATCTAGTATAGTTTCTAGTTGTCAGGTAAGGTAGGCCCTTTCTATTGAAACTGGACTGTAGTTAAAGTTGTTTTTAGCCCATACTTGCAATGACATGGCTTAGTGGCAATAAAAAGAGTAATGTTTCAGTATCCGTTCTGAATAATTAGCATATACACATGATAAACCCAAGTTGATGTAATATCACTTTTGGATTTAAATTTTTTAAATTTATTTTGCATTTAATTTTTTATGTAGAAACGAAGTGTCACGGTTCCATGCCGGTTGGCACGTGGACAATATCAAACTCATCTAGTCAGGTTTGCAAGTGACGTGGAGATAATGAGGTTCAAACTACAGCTGTGTGAACTAAGAGTGGAAAAATAAAGTATGTTTGTAAATGTAAATGTGATTATGAGCTTTTCGGAGATAGACACAGACTTAGGTGCGAAGAAATTTTGTAAAAATGTGAAATAACTTGATGTACAGCTCTTTAGAAAAGATTGCAGTAACTTCTTAGTGGAAATGTTTCAAAAACTGGCTGGGCCTAGGTCTCCATTACGAAAGTGCATGGTGAAAATCATGCCTTTCATCAGCAGTAATGACTAGTGACACTCTAAAAATAGTGCTTCATGCCTTTCATCAGCAGTAATGACTAGTGACACTCTAAAAATAGTGCTTCATGCCTTTCACCAGCAGTAATGACTAGTGGCACTCTAAAAGTACAACGGGTTAACATAGCACTCGAACAACTCACTTCAAACAACCACATTGCATACATTGAAGCTGAACATATAAGAAAAAACTACCTTGAAATCTGTGAGCAGTCTTCTGTTCAAAAAGAACTGAAGACATTTGATTTCAATGAAACCAGACTAGATTATTTTCTCTTCAACATCTTCATTAATTCAAAAGCTTGCAAGGCATTGCTGTCATTTTGCACGATGATATTTACAATGTTCCATGGAAACAGTGGTGTTGAAAGAGGTTTTTCAGTAAACAAGGAGTGTTTAGTTGTAAATATGAAAGAGCGTTCTCTAATCTCCCAACGCAGCATATATTCAAAGGTTCAGTTGGTGGGTGGCATAAAGAATGTGGAATTTACAAGTGGGATGCTGCATGCAGCTAGGCGAGCAAGTTCCAAAAGGAGGGAAGCAAATGAAGAAATGAAGAAGAAAGAAAGTGAAGAAGCTAACAGATCAAAAACAACCTTGGAAACTGTAAATAAACTCGAGGCAAAGAAAAGAAAACTTCTCCAACAGGCTGAAGAAGAGGCTTCAGCACTTCAAACTGAAATCGACTTGGAGAAGAAACGACTGAGGCAGATGTAAATCCTGTATGTTGTGATTTTGTGTATAAACTAAATATTAGGTGTCAGATTTGAAAAATATTAGATTTTTATGTTTGTTGAGAGACCTCAGCTTCTGGGAGCTTCAAACATCTTTAATTACAAGTAAGTTTTCTTGTTAGCATGATTATAGTAATAGTTTTTACTTGTGTTTGTTAGTATCATATTTAGGACCGATGTACAATAAAATGTTCGACCGTTAACGAAGGAATTTTTTTTCACTGCGTCTTACTGCCCGTTTGGGCTATACGTCCTTGAAGGTATTTTGTGGTCAAAAAAGGTCACGAATTTTTGTTCCTCTAACTGAGTAGACACCATGCTGTAGCAATACGTTTTTTAATTGCTAATTGGAGCTTACTTTCTGGACCCACCTTGCAGAAGCAGTCTTTTATTCATGTTAAATTAAAGATGGTGATCTCTTTACAGCATAGCCTTCAATAAGGATGAAGATTAAAAAGTAAATGCTCAACAAATTCTACTTTGACTGATTTCTCAAGAATCCAATAGACTTTTCCCCTGATCATTTCCTAAAATTCCCAACTCAAACGTATTTCACACCCATCTTTAAGGTACATATGTTGTAGCCAATTAGTACAAATTTCAAGGTGGTATCTCAATGGTATCACACCAAACTTAATTTTTTTTTGCTAACAGGTACAATAAATTAAACTCTTCCTGTACATTTGTCTACAATTAATACTGGTGAAATTATGTTGTGAACTTAAATGAATCCAATAAAATGATAAGAGAGTATTTATTACAGAGGTGTGTGTGGGGACTGCTCAAAACATGCAAGGCCTGACATATTTGTACCTGTGCTCTTGCCTTCCCTTCCAGCCAGTCCAGTTTACTTCAGTTTGTTTGAACCATATTTAGTGACACTTTCTTATTTATTTTTTTAAGTTTTCTGTGATATTGATAAACAGTGACAACCTGTACAGTAAAAAGTGCATCATTGTTGTGAAGTTTTATTAAGTTCAATTCATTAAATGTATGATAGTAATTTTTTAATTTCAGAGCAAATACAACAGAAGACTCTAATAAAGAGAGACTCCATTTACAGCCGTTCGCAGTAGGCTAATAAAGAAAAGTGGCAGATAATACATATTTTAGTTGAACCTAAATACCACTTTGAACTATATTTATTAAACCAATAAATTGAAATAAAGAGGAAAATAAGTGGTCAAAAAACGGTTGCAATTCTTTTTTTTTAAAAGAGGATAATGAGTTAGTAAAGATTCAAAAGAATTTCAAAATTTTCAAGAGGATTTTTTTTTCTCCCCCGACTAGGCTTATTCATACTTAACTGCAGTCTGCATGAAGTGCATACTTCTCTTTTCTTTACTAGCCTACTGCGAACGGCTGTAAATGGAGTCTCTCTTTATTAGAGTCTTTTGTTGTATTTGCTCTGAAATAAAAAAATTACTATCATACATTTAATGAATTGAACTTAATAAAACTTCACAACAATGATGCACTTTTTACTGTACAGGTTGTCACTGTTTATCAATATCACAGAAAACTTAAAAAATAAATAGCTTCAATAAAGAAATAAGAAAGTGTCACTAAATATGGTTCAAACAAACTGAACTGGGAAGAGCACAGGTACAAATATGTGACATTAAGATCCTAAATGAATTCTTCATTGGTTGAGTTGATATGCTCTGGATTCACTTTGGACTCGTTGCTTCATTCAGAGAGAAGCACTCGTATGAAAGCATCTGAATCTTCCAATGAATCTGATCTTAGAATGTGTTGTGAGTGTGGTCAACTTTATAAAAACTCGACCAATGAAAGCAAGATTTTTCAAAAACTCGTGTGAAACATGGGAGCTGAATACACATCTTGGTTGTACTACTGACCCTCATGATGGCTCTCGTGGCAATGTATCGTCCCGTACTTTTGGATTACGGCAGAAAATGTAAACTTTTCTTGAAGAGGAAAAACACAAATATGCCAAACACTTTGTGGTTTTTTTGGTAAAACTAGCATTTTTATGTGATATCTTTGAAAAGTTAATGTGTTGAATCTCCCCCTGCAAGGAGGCAACATGCACATTTTTAAATAGGCCAAGAAGATTTCAGCTTTCAGAAAAAATAAGAGCTATGGAGAAGACAAATGAATGAAGGCGGTGGAAAAGATTGTTTCCTCTTGTTACATCAGTTTGTGATCTCCGATGAAGTTGATTTCTCTCGCAACATAAAATCTGTTTTTGAAGAGCACCTGTCACAGTTTATCAACTGGAATGAAAAATACTTTCAAGAAGATGCTATTGATAAGTTCACATGGATTCAAGACCCATTAAGGACCAAAACTCCATCTGAATTTACTTCTATAGAAGAAGAAAATTTATTGAGCTGTCTTGCGACAATACACTGAAGATTAAATTCGACAGCATGCAACTGACCTTTGGATGTCAGTAAAAAAAAGAATATCCGCTGCTAAGTGGTAAAGCAAAAGGTATTTTAATTCCATTGGCGACATCATATTTGTGCGAAGCTGGATTTTCGGCAGTCGCTGTGATACAAAGCAAGTGTGGAACAGGAAATGAGTGTGGCTGTGTCCAGTTTGATTCCAAGATTTGAGAAGATGTGCAGTGAACAACAGGTTCACCCGTACCACTAATTACGATTTATTTATTCAATAATTTGATAGTTCAAAATATGTACCTAGTTAATACTTTTTGCATATATGGTTTATGAATTTAAAATATGTGCAAATGTTAGGTAGTTATAGGTTCTGACTTTGGGCACCGAGAACAAATCCTGATACACTAAAGGTGCCGTGAACCAAAAATGTTTGGGAACCACTGACCCAATGTTTTATTTCCTTCAAATATTCTTTGAAATATATGATTTTAAATACTGCAAGGTAACAATATTACAAAAATAAGCTAACTCTTTTACAATTTTTGCCTTTAGTGTGATTGAATTTAAGAGTAACAAATTTACTGATTTGTCCTGTCTTTTAGCTAGAAGTTCCACATTTTCATCACATCCTTACTTCTGACATCCATGGAAACCATGATCATGTCTGTCCTTTATGATAATCTATAATAAGTGATTTGTGTTTGTTGAAGATAAATTCTTCAACGTACGTTATATATAAAGCCACATGGATGGTGTTTTGGTTGTGCTGTGTTGTGTTATGAAAAGAAAACCAATATGTCTTGCGGAAGCACACACCCATCACACTTTAAATAAAGAAGCACCTAGACCGACCCTGTGCAGCGTGAAGAGCATTAGTAAGTACATGGGCATAGATCTTGTATTAGTATACACTTTGTTAACCCTGAAAGGTAGCAGGATTGCACTATGACCCTATATTACAAGCTACTTATGCATGGAAGGTAGTTTTGCTACTTTTCAGGGAAAATTGAGTGTTAATGTAGAGCAGTGTGGTCCAAATGCTGCCCGCGCTCAATGAAAATGTGACCCTCACAGTATCTTGGGGGAAAGTAAAGGGAAATCCTCCGTGACAAATGTGAAATAGCTAATGATTCAAATAAAAAGGTTGTGATTACATTTTACTAAGAATTTATTTGATTAATAAAAATATGTATAAATATATATTTATCGCTAAGATGTTTTGTGAAAGTATGTGTGCGTGCATGCATATTTCATAGTACAAATTTGAGATATTAATAAACAATTTTGGAGGTGACACTTGAAAGAGTCTACCAACCAAAAATAAAATCTATGTTTATTAAGTGTTGTGGGATTAGTAGCCAGCGGTGCAAACTGATAGTCAGGTTGGACCACCCTGATATAGAGTATTAGTACACATGAAGAATAGTAGTACGTACATGAAGGGTATTAGTACGTACGTGGAGAATCTTACTTGTCGGCTGAGGTTCTGTTTCCTCTTCAGATTGCCAAGTTCTCTGGTGGATATCTAGGTGTTCATCTGAAAACAAAGATGCTAATGTTAATCTCACAGATTTACTCAGCATAAAAAGTACCATCATAACTAAGCTGTATTTTAATTATAATGATTCATCAGTAAAATCTTAGATAAATCCAAAAAATAAGTTGTTTTATAGTCATGAAAATGTTAAGGAAGGTACTCAACAATGTTTATTTTAGAATAGTTTGTTAATAATAGAGAACCTACAAGGATAGCAACATAACTTAAATCCCGACATTCACCCACCCACATTGATTGAAAATCCCTAAAATTTGGAATTCTATAAATATGTCCAATTTGATTTATTAATTACAAATAAAGTTAATTTAAAGAGGTATAAAAAGCTTTCAATAATACTTCCTTAATGATCACTCAATAATGTATCCATACACCATTTATTAAACGGACTAAAAATGTTTATTTGTCATTGTGGCAACATGAGTATCCAGTTTTCAAATAACGGGTTTCCTACGACAGTCAGACTGTACGTAAGTAATAAAGCTTGGACCAGACGTTGCGCCATATTGCGCAGGGGTCGATATATATTAAAGTCATGAGTATTTTGCTGTGCATCAAGTTTGGTTCAAATAAAATGGACTAGTTTATTATTTAAAGCTCAACCTTTTATTTTATATTACCATACCTCTTAGGTGCGGCCATTTTTGTAGTGCCTTATAAATGCCAAATATTTTTAGTAAACTTTATCTTTTTTCCCCTCCGAATTGTAACCAAAGTAGTATCAAAATAATGTATGAAATAAGATTTAGTTAGGCCTATTGATTGTTTTCTTTTATAAAATTTACAAACCTTAATCTCAATAAATAGCCTGTATAAGTGTTGCAACCTTTATATTTGGGTTTAAAATCTTTTGAAGCATTTTTTCCTTCTTAATTTATTTGATAAGCATTTTCTGAACCAACCTATTATATCAGCACACTTGGAAAACATCCTAAAGTGCACCAGTCACCATACAAACACGACTCCTATATGGTCTTGGTTCCGGTTAGAATTATTAGTGTTTGGTACGAATACGCCAGCGGGACCATATTACTTATCACTTGGTGTTAGCCTCTCCTTTTCTTCAATTCCCCAAACCCCTCTGGGCTCGCTTGTAACCGTTCCAGAACTTGTTTTATGTGTCCATGCTGTATATGTATGGTTTCATAAGAAACATATTTTTTTATCTGTGCGTTAACACAAGAGTTATTAATTACATAATTTATGGAAGTAGATAAGAGGAAGGAATCCAAGAGAAAATGCACAAAAATTCACCTAGAAAGGGAAAAATAAAAGTTTTTGAGCTATACTAATATAGTAACCTACCTCTTGGGCCTGAGTGCAAACTTTATTAAATAGATTTAATTTCAATTATGAATAAAACAATAGTAATAATATTTAACAAAGGCATATAAAATTAATAATAATAATTCAATTCAATTTCCTTTAGGCCAGCACTGAAAAGTACACAAGTATCTTACAAATATATATATATACGAGAAAATAAGATATGCAATAATAGCTAAATAATTTTATATATTGTTGAATAGTTACGAAAAAAGAATTAATTAATAATGATAATAAAAAGAGCAATAATAACAAATATCTAAAGATTGGTTAAAAGCAGTAACAATATCCAAAAAATAAATCAAGAGTATTGAAAATTTAAATATTATTGGCAGAGCCTCTTAGTGATAAATTATCGATAAGAGATTTCCTTAAATAACTCTCAGAGTTTAGCTTTTCTTTTATGATAGAAGTCGAATTTGACAAATCTAGAATTGACGCTATGGATACAACAACCTATAGGGCTCATCATACATGAGCTATTGAGAAAAAATAATTTTGGATTACGAGAATCCCAAGAATGCCTACATGAGCAAGGGCAAATTTGCAATAAATTTTGCTATTGAATATATTAAAAACAAAAAGGGCATCACAATAAAGTCTACGCGAGAAGAGAGTTTGGAGCCCTTAGAGGTTTCGAATTCTGTCATAATCATAATAAATCCGATTACTAAAGTATTTATCATAGCACGCAGCGACAACTTTTCTTTGAACGTTTTCCAACCTAAGAGAGTCAGTTAAGGTAATGGAATTCCAAGCATCAGTAGCATATTTTAACTTAGATCTAACCAGGACGTTGTACATACATAAAAAAACAGTCAACTTTCCTAAATGACGAAGTAATAAATTTAATAGGTCCAAGTAATTTAAATGACCGAGAAATTACTTGGTCAACATGATAGTGGAAATACAGTTTGTTATCCAGGAGAACACCAAGATCATTAATATAAAAGGTGTGAACTGTTTTCATTGCCCAATTTATAAGTAAAAAAGAAAGAATTAGTTTTCCT
The DNA here is from genome assembly GCA_902141385.1 of Timema californicum. Classification (NCBI taxonomy): domain Eukaryota; kingdom Metazoa; phylum Arthropoda; class Insecta; order Phasmatodea; family Timematidae; genus Timema; species Timema californicum. The sequence continues at coordinate 109,933 of CABFOW010001667.1, forward strand.
AGTAAAAGATATAGATTTGGTCTCAGATTTATTAATAGACATTCCATTTTCAAGAAACCATTGTAGAATACCATTTTGTAAATCTATACAATCTGCAATAGGTTTGATAATTTTAAACAACTTTACATCAGCAAAGAGTAAATAACTAGATGAGTTCAAATATTTACCAATGTCATCAATAAACACATTAAAGAGAAGAATACCTAAATTAGAAACCTGTGGTAACCCACAGGGGGCTGAAGATGTATTTGAGGGGTGTGAATCAATTTTAATAGTGAATGATCTTTCATGCAAATAACTGCTGAACCATTTTATGTATAGTGAGAAAGGCCAAAATTACCAAATTTAGAGAGAATAACACTATGCTGACATAAGTCAAATACCTTCCTTTGGTCAAAATAAAAAGCATCAACCTGACCTTGGGCAGAGACTTGAGGGGCAACATTCCCAAGAAATTATACTTAATTAGTGACAGTAGATATATTTTTTATAAAGCCATGTTGATTATGTTAAAGTTTATTTTTAAGGTGGTGGAATGTATGATTTCCTTAAATACTTCGAAGAAATTGTTTAAGAGAGATATTGGTCTATAATTTCAAACCTTTGTTTTTAACCCTTTTTTGTAAATAGGTATGACAACAGATTGTTTCCATGTAAGAGGAAATGTTTCATTTGAAAGGCTAATGTTAAAGATATAGGCTAACAAAGGGTTTTAAATGCTGGCACAGCCTTTAACAATAAAACTTGTAATTCCATCTGTCCCGGCACATCTAGAAGAACTCAATTTTCTCTATAGCACTATAAACATCCAAGAGTGTAATGTGGCAAGGACACAAGGGTGCGCTAGTTTCAGTAACGGGGCAGGGAGAGACAGGAAAGGCTAAGATATAAATGAAATGAAAGTAGGTTCCTAACTCATTAGAAATTAATAAAGAGTCCGCTATATATATAATTTTGCCATTAATTTCTAGGCTAGAAAGGGAAACTTTATTCACACAATTATTTTTAACAAATTACCAAAATTCCTTGGGTTCGCATTCAATACTATTTTCTATTGAGTTCAACCAATTGTCTCTGTCTATAATCAAAGTAGTTTTAACTAATTTATGAAAGTGGGAAAAATGTGAATATGATACTTTCTGATCCCCCCCCCCCAATATAATATTTAAGAGTAAAAGAAAGCCTATTTGGATGAATTAAGAATAGTAATTTGAAGAAATGTGTTTTGATTTTCCATTGGACTAAATTGCTAAAATTGTCTACAGCCAAATTAACATCCATAGTAGAATAAACACAAGACCAATCAGAAGTGGCCAGGTAATTGTAAAGATTAAGGTAATAACAACAACCTTGATTTATCTGGCCAAGTTAAGGCGTTAGTTAGCCTTATCTTCCAATAAACCAGGGTCAAATACAACCTACAATATTACATTTATTGGAAAACAAACACATTTTAATGCTTGGCTCAGTAAAATTATATCTATAAATATCAATACTATACTTTCCAAGCCTTTCTATCCCCTCGAGATATCCACATTTTTACATAAATGGCTTAGGAACAAGGCAGAATTTAGAGTAAATTTACCTGAATTTGTGCTAAGGAAAAATGGGAAACCATTTAGGAAAAAGCTTAGAACCAGGGCTGTAGTCAGTAGCAATTTTGGGTGGAGTCACGGTGGTCTCACTTCAAAATAAAAACTTAAAATAGAGGAGTTGGAGGCTTGGTGTACCGACTCCACAACCCTGCTTAGAGCACCTGATTGAGACATGTTTTATACTGTGTAGAAGTTTTTAATTTTAGAAATTGGTTGGAACCAACATAATTCAATATAATGTAAGACCATGGTACAAAGAACCCTTTAGAAAATATACACATTATTTTTGTGCCATGATGAAGTTTAAAATGAATTCACTATATTATTGGTAATTATAATAATATTGATCTATATTAGATTACTAACATAGGTTTTTGGGGTTGTTGTACAGGTTCATTCAAAACTCTCCGTATAACTTTAATGGAAGATAGGGAACACCAAAATAAACTTTTGTTTTTAGGGAATATATGTCCGCAGATGTCCCCCTTTGGTGTTACAGGGTACTGTTGAGTGGCACATCAAATGGCTATTTTCAACGGTCATCATTTGTATTGCAGACTTTGCACGTGTAGTATGGAGCATTTCGCGGATTCTGAGCTGGCTGAAGTGCCTCTAGCATATGGGATTGGGGAATCTTTGAAAATGTACGGCAATCAATGCGTCAAAGCTGTCAGGCATAACACTTTCTGCCCCTTTCATTTATGTACCAACAGTGCCCTCTAGGATCATTATACATTCATGAATGAAAGAGGTTTGTTTTAGAGTTAGTAGAGGAGAACACAACTCTGTGGTGGTGAGAGCTAAGGCAAGAGTCAGGGAGGAACTCAGGTTTGTAGGAGAGAAGCGACACACTGGTTATAAAGAGCGAGTCTTGCAGATCCTGGATCTTCCCACTCTGCCCTCTTGTCTTGCCATAATGGTGGGCTGTGATTAGGATAAATTAACTATGATGCCATTATAATTTTTAAATTCTAGAATGTTGTTCAATATCTCGAGCTTTAACTCAAAGACAAGGGTTGTTCCACCATTTTCAGCAGTTTAATGGTATCCGTGAGAAGACCAAACAATCAAGTTCAATACAAATGTATGTTTACCATGAGCCACATGATAAATCAAAAAACGACATTGCATGGGTACACAATTTAACAATAATAAATATATTTGAATTAGAGGGTGAAAGAATTAAAGTTTCAGTTAGTCTAGTGATTAGTAAAAAATGGGTGTACAACAATAGTTTGATATATCGGTGTCATTCTGAAAAATCCCTTTGTACCGGTGTGCAATGTTACAAAATTCAAGAGAGCTACCTTGCCTTTGGGCCAGGAACTAGGGGATACCACTCTTTCCGAGAGAGGTCTGTTCCTCTTTACTTGAAACTTGTGTACGCTCTGAGTCCAGCCGGTCTATACTGCTTGAGAAGTTATCCATATTATTTGAAATCTATACTTGTCTAAAGTTGTCCCTGAGAGGATTTTGGATTATATTATTATGATAAATAATTTAACTTTGGATTAAATCTTGCTTTGCAAGTTCTCTTGTATTTTTATGGCTTGTTAATCTTTAATGCCTTTAGGTTTAATATAACCTCCTGTCAATTAAACCTGTATGTATTTCTGTTAAATAAAATATATGCCAAAGAGTTGAGGAGGTCACATATGCCAAAGAATTCAGGAGGTCACATATGCCAAAGAGTTCAGGAGGTAACATATGCCAGAGAGTTGAGGAGGTCACATATGCCAGAGCTGAGGAGGTCACATATGCCAGAGTTCAGGAAGTCACATATGCCAGAGAGTTGAGGAGGTCACATATGCCAGAGAGTTGAGGAGGTAACAAACTGCGCGACTGACCTAGTGGAATGAGACTGTTTGCTAACGTAATTATTTCTACTTGTTACAAACCTCGTCTCCGCCATGGTCCCACTTCAGACCAGAATAGCCTGTTGATCACCTCTAAGATCCAGGTCTAACAGTTGAGTAAGCCTCAACTAGTTGCAGAGCTTATGCGGAGGGAGGAAAATCCCCATTTCCCTTGAGTCTACTGTGTCAAAGTTGAGAGCTCTACTTTCGATTGATACGAATGTGTTAGATGACCAGGTCGCTAGAGACCCCATGGGTAATCTAGTCAAGCCCCTCCCAGCTCTCCTCTTGTAGTCCACTTGCCTGATGATCCTTCACTCAATAAGGAGGGGCCTTCTTGTGTAATCCCCTCCTCTCTGGGTCCTTCCCTTGTAAAATTACCTTCCTCATAGGTAGTGGTTCAAGAACGCACAGGAGAGTTGTTGGAGAGTGAGGTAGAATCCTCGAGTGTGGTGGACTCAGTAGTTCTGGCTTGTTCTGCTTTTTGTTAGAAGTAAAGGAGACTTATAAATTAGGACTGGTTGATGATGTTGAATTTTTTGTTTTGTGTATTGCGTTTCCTATCCCACTTATTCTGTGAAGGTATTCAACAAGGCCTTTCTTGGGCTGTGGTTAGGGATCAGGTTCTGGAATAGAGCAGGGAGATACAGTAGTGAATTTGTGCACTGTTTTCAGCTTCCCCAAGAACCATTTAGATTGTTCATCCTGTCTGTTTTTGATGTGGCATCCATATTGAACCTTCACCTTGCGGAGCAGGATGTAATAGAAATAATTTTGTAAAATATTTATATTTTCCAATATACCCTCTATGCCTAACACATTGTATTCTCTCACTCCCAGAATTGAAGCATCTCTGTCAAATGAAAAAGAATATTTACATAGAGACTTATCTCGAGAGTTGTCCAAATATGAAACCCCCTTTTGTTACCTCTAGTGTGGCTGGAGCAAGAAATGGGAATAATATGTCCTTGGTTGTGACTTCTGTGTGAAAGTTTTGGGAAAAGTGTGACGTGTATCCAGGCCTTGTTCACGAAAGCCACCTCTTCCATACCTTCCCTGTATTGTGTTGTCTATTAGTTCAAGTTCTAGATGTGCCCTGGTATACACACATTGGTTCCGAATTTTTTTTTACTGAACGTAAGAAGAATAATAGGTTTAGATTTGAGGATGTGGTATCCAGGAAGTTTGTTATTGATGATGCTAGTGTCATGACAGTGCAGAGGCAAGCTAATCTGTTCGTGAAGATAGAAGGAATGTCTTGGAAAAGTAAGAGGTTTATTCTTCCATCTTCCTTATGATGCAATACTAGGATTTTTTTTTTTACTTGACCGTGAGAGCTGTTCTATTTAAGTTTGCTCCTAAGATGGCTGTTGCCTTCTGTAGCCGATCTAGTCCTGTTTAACTTTGGGTCTTGGAATCTAATGATTACTGTATTGATAATAATTTGATAAAGAAATTCCTGAATGTGATCAGTCCGAGGTGGGGAAAGTGTGACATCCTCCCATATGATATAGTAGTTACTGACGACATTCCTGTTAGGTCGGAACCCTACACCCGTGCACCTCCCAAAATGAAGATATTTAGGGAATAAATTTCGGATTTGGAGGAGAGAGGTAATTAGACCCTCCATGTTAATCTATGATAGTTCCACATTTATTATACCTCGTAAAGGACAGGGACATGACATATTGTGGATTATAGGAAAATCAAAAAGAAGATTTAATTTGACCCGTATTCCATGCCCAGTGTAGAATCAGCCTTCCTTCATCTGGGAAGTGCTAAGATCTATTGTCTGCTTGACCTGAATGCTAGTTTTATTCAATGTGCACTCACACAGTGGTGTACACTGTGTTTGTTACACCATGGCAGGTTTACGAGTTCAACCATGCCCCAATGGGAGCCTCTATGGGGGTCAAGCATTAAGCCATGTACCTTATTATTTGCTTTCCGATCTGAAGAACAAATTCATCTTCAATTATTTGGATGATATGTGTGTGTGTGATCCTATAGAATCGAAATAAGATATAGATTCGGTCTGTGTTTTCCAATCCATCCCAGAATCATTTATTTTTAATCGTGAACATCAGAAAACTGATCTCTGGTTTGTGAAGATGATTGGTAAACTGGAGAATGGTGAATATGTCGGTTCCTATTATTTGTACTATGGTCTGTTAATCGTGAGCATTGGTAAAAGGAAATTTAGAAAGAATGTAGTTCCAGTCATTGTTTGACCTATGCTACTTACATATTTTCATGATCCTGTTAGAGGGCTATCCATAATATCCTTAAAACTTTTCACAAGGTGGCTAAAGAGTTTTTTTTGGCCTGGAATGTACGGGGATGTTAGGAGTCAATGTGAGGATTGTCAGAGAGCCAAAGCCTTCTTAGAATTCCAAGATTGGGCTTCAGTCGGACGATGTGGCTCAACACCCTTGGGAAAAGGTTTTGGTGGATTATGTCATACCCCTTCCTTGGGTAACACTTGTGTATTGGGTATTTTGGATGCGTTTTCGAAGTTTGTTATGTTTACTCCTCTTCTTGATATGAAGGCCACTGCAAATGCTAACGCTAGACTCTCAGATGATTGTTAGCAATAAGGTCCCCTAGGTTAAGTGCGGCACTAGGCATGTCCCCGCCAGCCACTATTATCCCTGGCCTTATCATATCGAGTGGTTTAAGAGGAACCTCAAGGTTGTTGCCTTCACCATCTTTCAGGGCAAGGAGCAGGTTAAGTGAGTTTTTGAATGTCACATTTAATTCTTCCTCCCATCAATCAAGTAGTGCTTCTCCTGCCTCTGTTCTGATTGGCCGACAGCTTACTCACTCACTGCTGGCTATGTGGGGTTTAGACCAGTTGTTAGTGTATTCTAGTGCTCAGTCACATGCAGATAGGTGTAAGAAGGCGCTCAGAAGAAGGTAGCGTCCATTTATAATAAAGGTAGGATTCCCATACATTTTATGGTAGGGGAAGGTATTTTGTAAAGGATCTCCCCAAAGCTCTGTGGCCAACAAGATCTTGGCAAAGTTTCCCTGAAAATGGAATGGACCATGGTGGGTGGACCAATTCCTCAGCCCTTTTACTGTAATCTTTCAAAATGTTGAAGTACCCTCTGTCTCAAAAAAGCCCATGTCAGCCAAGTTAAGATGTTGTGCCAAGAAAGTCCCCTCTCCAACATGAGGATTGGGTAACTATGTATGTGTTATTAGTTATGTTTAGTATGTTATGCTCATGATCTAGTTTTGGCAATTGTTGCCAGAGAAGACAAATACCTGATAGTGACTTATAATACCCATGAGGTTCGAACATGTGTAGCTATCAATGACTTGACATGTTGAGACGTTCTGCTGATTTTGATAGACTGTATCAAATTTAGAATTTGTTAAATAAGTTGTAGCTTGCATTGTGTAATAACTGGTTATTGTTAGAAATTGACCTAATCACTATTGTAGTGATCAGTTATGTTTGGATTTATTGCTGAAAAGATAGAAATCTGTATATCCTCTTTTTAGCCTGTATACGTGAAATGTAAGTGTTATTCAGAGTGTAAGTTTGTATGCCCCTAGCGAAAACCCCTCCGACCTTCACAGGTGGATCGTCGACCTTGGCGTTTACTAGTCCATGGATGGGACTTGTCTGTGATTTGGTGTGGTGAGCCAACCGCCATGGTGGAAATGTCCAAATTGAAGGATGCCTTGCCGTATCAAGGAAGAAAGTTCAGTTGCTGGACAGGTCATGGTGTCCCATTATGATGATTTAGGCAGAGGTGCAGAATACGTCCGAACGAGGTTCGGGGGAAATTAAAGTAGTCTTAGAGAAATTTGGGGCAGGGAAATGTTCAACCATTTTGTTGAAGTTTTTAGTACATTCTGGTTCTGATACGGTAGTTTCATTTGTATGAAGAACTAAGGCCGATGACACTCAACACCGACACTATCAGTAAGTGTCATAGTGAGGCAGTGTCGGTGTAAGCACTAAGGGTTGCGGTGTCTAGGGGCTAAGATAATGTGTCAGAGTTCTAGATAAGAAGTCAGAGGTTGAGATCAGGGGCAAAGGAAAAATCTAATAATTCAACCTGGCTAATGGCGTGATTGAGTGATGAGTCATCAGTCACCTACCCTATCACAGGTGTTTGGTAGCTCAGGCGGGGGAGGGTAGGGAAGGGTGAGCGATGCTTTGTTTTAGTTTGAATTCAGTCAACCTTACACACAGTGATGTGCGCACAGTTTATTTAAACTTGTGACATGTTTAATGTAATAAATGTTTAGCCATGCAGTTGTTTTTAGTGGACCTATTAAAGTTTGTGCATTGTACAATAGATAAATGTTTATAAAAGATTAGATGGTTTAGTGAAACAAATGTTTATTATGTCAACTCTGCTTATTGTAAATGGTATGGCAGATGTGATAAACTCGGATATCACGTATCTAATAAACATTCCCAAGAAAAACCTAGAAGTAAGGCTCAAGGGAGTATTGCAAGTTTTGTAAAACTTAAATTATGTGATCAGGAAAAACTCATGCTCGTAAATATTGATAGTATTTCCCTTAGTGTGGTTGATAGTGATAGACCCTGCAGTAGTGGTGAGTCTATGAAAACCAACAATTAAACCAAGGCCTCCTTGAATTACACTCCATTGCCTCTTACTTTCAAGATGTAAAATTAAATGTTGGTATCAGTAGACCTACTGGCATCAATGCACAATTAATAACAATATGTAATGTGCACAAGAAGATGGTAGGGCTACCATTTCTGCAAGACAAATTTTTTATTAGGTAGGTACTATAATCAAATACATTTTTTATAATGGATAAGGTACTATGATCAAAAATATATTTAAATTTGAATTTTCCAAACTATGTAGTTGGTAATAATCCTTATTCCCTTCAACCTTTATCAAATATTCAATGTTTTATTTGGAGTGCTATGGTTTTCGGGGAATTTATTTTATATGAAAATGTTATGTTCTGGGGAAATATTGGATCTCTGAACATATTCTGCACCTCTGGCTTAAGGGACGCCAGACACTTCTGTCTCATTGCAGAACCTGAATTGCACCAATTCTTCTGGGACTCTGTCCTGCATCCTACAAATTGTTCCTGTTCCTAGCCTGGCTCAGTCCGTGTGCTGGTTCTTGATGTATGTGGTTGGACATGCGGAGCACCGAACACATCATGGGTGTTGGCAGACCCTCAAAGGGATTCCATCAAGCGCAGAGCCTTCATAGATATTCTATCCCACCAATCAAGGTTTGTAGTATTGTACCGTTATGCAACATTACAAAATTCGAGACAGCTAACTTCCCTCTTGGCTGGGAACTTGGATACCACCTCATCTTTATTTAAAACTTGCGTAGAGCCTCCCTGAGTCTAGCGGGTCTATATTGCTAGCTGATTCGCTTCCTCAGCTGAGCTGGTTGATATATGTTGCAGCCTGCTCTCACCAAGTGTGACCAGTCACGAACGCATTCACGAAGCATTAGATGATGAATCAGAGTTGGCCAGCGCTGAAATAAAGTGGTCCATAGGAACAATAGCTGCCTAGCGCTTTTCCGTGTGTGAAGTGAAAGAATGGACTAAACTTCACCTTTACGTTGCCATTGGGTAGGTGGATTGGATAGTGTTTGTGGCAACCTTTACATAACTGCTAATACTTCATTGTGATTGGGTAGTGTTAGTCACAAATACTACTTGTACATAAGATGGTCTTTAGACTGTAATCATCACTTCTTGGTGCAACAGTGAGGCTCAACACCAGATCATGGCAGACTACCTATCACCGTCTACATGATGTAAGAACATAATAACTCCATTCTTCGCTGTAATCTCGGAGAGATGATTATGTAGATACCTCTTTTCAGCACTTCAGGTGATTTCTTAAATTCTAATAACTATTTTGCTGTCTTTTTAACTCTTATTTTTTGTCCCTTTGGATTAACTATTTATCAGTGCTTAATGAGCTTGAACTTTTTGTGTGTCATTTGGACTTAACTATTTTTGTATTTGCTAAGCTAAATATTTTGAATCGTATATCTTGGACCTTTAGTAAGTTTTTATTGTTAATAACTGATTAACTTAATTTCTCATAATGTTGGATTCTGCATTTTTCTGCATAAAATGATTTCTTGTCTTTCTAAATCTTTCTAGTAATAAGTATTTTTGTGAATATAAAAGTGAACTTATTTTTCTAGGAATTATTGAGGATACTAAATTGAAGTAATAAATATTTTGTAAGAATATATTATTGCACTTTAAATATTTTGTAAGGATTTAATTGAGATAACGTCTTGTAATAATACTGAATTGAAGTTTGAATACTTTGTAGAAATATTTAATCGAGACATAAATGATTAGTATAACTAACAAGTTGTGGTCTAAAAGTTATTTAAACGTAAAATGATCTTGACAAGTTTCCCTCTAATGGTGTTATATGGGTTGGTAATATGTTAATTTGTAGTATACTCGTTTTTTACATTAGTTTCTTTCAGGAATATTTCAGTTGTCATGTGATAGGTGTAATTTCCTTTTGCCGAGTAAAATTGTTATTTACTATGTAGGAAATGATTAAATTTAATCAACTTGGCTCCCTTAAGGGTATTAGTTTGAATAGTTAAGATGATTAAAATTATTTGTAATCTCTTATAGAAGTTATCCATTTTATTTGAAATTTGTAATTGTCTAATATTGTCCCTAAGAGGATATTATTATATATCATTTAATTTTGGATTAGATATAGCTTCACAAGTTCTCTTAGGCCTTTATTTTTTTGGTTTGTCAATCTTTAATGCCTTTAGATTTAGTCTAATGCTGCCTTCCTGTTATCTATTTCTTTATAGATTTCTGTAAAACAAAATATAATTGAAATTGTCTCTATGTATTTTTTGTTGAGGAGTAATTAGTTTTCCCCTCTACAGTGAATAAATATTATGCTACCTTGTCAAAGAGTTGAGAAAGTAACACCTTCATGCTGTCGGATGAAGTAAAGCATTGAGAACCCCACATGATTACATACTAGTGTCTAAAAGGATCCATATAAAATCGTCACTACAGGCGTTTCTAACATATGAATAGCCATATAATCCACATTCAATGCTACTCGGTGCATGGATGTTATCTTTAGGTTTACAGGGCCGGTTGGCACTCACTGGCTGACAAGTACGCGGTTACTGGTGGACTTGTTGTACATTCTATAAAATATTTCAGTTATTAATAAGAGGAAGTGTGTCAGTGGTGAACTGAAGGCAGAATGTAGAAATACCATCTAAAACCACATATATAACGTGTGAGTGAACAGCTTCACAAAGAGCACTATTTTCAAGAATAGGACACGAATTTCATGTAAGCAAATGTCAAGGGTTCACACTCCATGATATCTAAAGTAATAATGAATAAAAGGACTGTGGTAATATCGAACATCAAAAAGCACTTTGTATTCAAAACTAGAACTGATCTGAAAATTCCAATCCTCCTCATACTCGTCCAGTAGAAGAAAGAAGTCCTATTGGCCAAGTAACACACTCCACATTTGTAGAATTGCGGTTATATGACATTTGGTTCAGAGCTATGAACGGATTTTGGGACACATCCTGTTTGTTTGTAGAGTGCCTGCATATGAATTAACAGAAAATATTGGTGGATGGTGTGTCAATTGAAGTTGGCTCTTAGTTAAAAGTAATCTAATAAAATTACACATTAAATGTGTACATTATATTATAATTATGAGTAAGTTATTATTACTTACTCATAAGCTTATATTAGTAACATTCATACTTGAGGCTTTGGCCACTATGGTACAAATGGCGAGGTAGGCTAGTCGTGCCTGGGAGAGAGGCGGCTCGCAATATAGCTACAGCGTTGATCAGGTGAGTAGTTTAATTCTCGCATTTGTTAATTAGGTTTATAGCCGCATCCAAATAACTTAATTCTTTAAATTAGAAAATAAATAGATCGAATCAAACCAATAACCTTTGGCTTATAGGCCAATGCTTTTACCACCGAGTTATCCAGGAGTCATTTCATGAGCAGGGTGATTCTTCATTAATATTTTAAGACAGAGTCTGTGATGGACATGTGGAAATTGTCAGTTACATCTGAGTGATTAGGATTAAATAGCAAAGTTATTATATTTGTTAAATATGGTTATAGTTGAAAAATGTCACCTGGACACTGGAATCGATCCTGGGACTTTTGGCTTAGTACGCCAATGCTCTACCACAGAATGAAGTTGTTCTGGAAAGAGTAGGAGTACAGGGAGTACATGAGATAGTAGAGGAAGCAAGACTGGGGTGGTATGGTCATGTAATGAGGATGGAAAAGGAGAGAATACCAAAGAAAATGGAGATGAAATATTTTGGGAAAAAATGCAAGGGAGGCCAATAAAGAGAGAGAGGAGGAGCAGATAACAGAAAGTGCACTAATAGGAGGAAGAGTGGTGGCCACAGGCTGGAAACGGGTCATGGTGGGTGATGGTGATGATGACTATGCTGACAACTGATGTAAAAATAATATGTTGCAGAGTTTGTTCAAAAGAGTTAGGTTTTATATTGGTATTGTTGCTCCATAAATATGATACATGTATTTTCTCACAGGACAGCTGTGACCGACCTTTTCCACACACTATCGAACACTTCCTGACACCATTGTCAAAATTTAAACACAAGGTTTACAATTATCGGAATCTTTAGAACTGTTCCACAAAGAATCTAATAGTTGGCCCTACTGTGCCGGGTATGGTTAACGAGTTTAAATATTTAGGAACAATTTTAACAAGCAATAACAATATTGGATTGGAAATGTATGGTATTACTCGGGTTAGTAAAGTGGTTGACATCTCGCCTGTTGTCAAGGAATGTCAGAATATACAAAACAGTAACTGTACTAGTTGTTCTCTATGGGTGTGAGATGTGGTCTCTAATCTTACACGACAAAAAATTATCAGGGTGTTCGAAAACAAGGTGCTTAGGAAGACATTTGATCCAAAAAGGAATGAAGCAATTGAGTGTAGGAGGTTATATAATGATGAGTTACATACCCTGTACACATCAAATACATTGTTAGGATAATTATTTCTCGTAAATTACGGTGGGCAGGACATGCAGGGTGAATGGGAGAATCTAAAACCGTGTCTAGAGTATTGACTGGCGAGACGATTGGGAAGACCTAGACGTAGATGGGAGGATAACATTAGAATGGACCTTAAAAGAGCTAGGGTGTAATGAGGTGGACTGGATAAAATTAGATATATAGGGACAGGTGGCACACTTTTGTAAGTACAGAGATGAACTATCGAGTTCCTAATGCCATTGAGTAATAAGTAAGCACACTAACTATAGTGTGTAGGCCTATACACTTTTTCTTTATAACCTATCATTAAATTTATATATTTCATTGTTATTACCAACACACCCAAGAAGATGGTAAATAAAATAATACCTAACTTAGATTTATAATGATGATAATTTTGAATAATTATTCAATCAAAACAGAAATCATGAGAGAAACATATATATTGACAAACATGTGTATGTTGACACATAAACCTTTCGTTACAATCTATAAGACAGGGTAAGTTGTATATTTGTTTAATACTGCTGTTGATTAACACATATAAGGTAAGTACCACTCTGTGATATAGTTATATTAATTAGCCTAGTAACAAAAAAATGTACAACAGTAAATTCAACTTGATACAGATGAAATGATGGTAAGCTTCTTTGGCATTTTGAATATATGTTTGAATAAATATGTATATCCAAATTAGAAATATTGGTCCTAAAGAATAAAAAAGTATAAAATTAAAATGATATATTATCATGTAGGTATGGTAATTATAAATATTTTTTTAAGTTGGAGTCTGTACATTTTTATCAACTTAAACTCCACCCAAAATTGCTTCCGTCACCACAGCCCTGTCTAATATGTCTCTGAAACCCCCCCCCTCCCCCCTATGCTATTGGTCTGTTGCCTTCCACCCTCACGTGACATCTTCCAGAAATCAGTAGACCTTTAGCCGGTGGGAAGGTTGGAGTGCCAAACCAAGATCATGTAAATACCATTATTTTATTCAACTTGCTGTTTCTCAGACACATTGTGTTAACGTACTACATATATTTACACATATCCTAGACATATCACTAGCGATTACGATAACAGCTTTTCTATGTTTCTTGAGTGTAGATTTACCTGATTAAAATATGTATTTTTGTCATTTATAAACTTTTTTTTACTGTTTCTCCTTATTTTAATTACTTTTCCCAATTCTTGGCAATAATGAAGTAATAGGCCTATGTGTATAATTATTATTATTTAGCACCGCGTCTTACTACCCGTTCGGGTTATACGCTTTAAGTACTAATTACGCTAATGGATTAGGAATTGGGAAGGTTGAATTAGAGGAAGTGAACCCGCATTTGCGTGGAGGGAGAGTGGAAAACCATTTAGGAAAAACCACCCCCAGTTCACCCGACCGAGATTCGAACCTCGATCTCCCCGTCCTCAGCAGTCGAGCTCAACACAATTAGCGCGTTAACCAACTACGCCACCAAGGCGGGTTATGTGTATAATTATTAATTTTTTTAGCACCACGTCTTACTACCTGTTCGGGTTATACACTTATGTACTAATCACACTAATGGTTTTAATGATTAGGAGGGTTAAATTCAAATAAAGTGTATCCGCCTTTATATGGAGGTAGAGTAGAAAACTATTTTTATTTAGTGCACCCAACCAAGATTCAAACCTCAATCTCCCCATCATCAGCAGCTTAATATAACTCGAGTTTAGCGTGTAAAACCATGTGGCCACCGAAACAGGTTATAACTATTATTAATATTATAATAACTGACAAGTAGACCTATCATTAAAGTGTGTTATTCATAAGGTGTGTTGAAGTGTTAGGAAGTGATATTCACTCATTAAGATCTCAATCAACATGTCAATGTTGTGCTTAACCTTGAAACAGTCGCGAAGGATCATCATGACCCAACATGATTTGTTTTCCATTCTATGCCAAACATATTTTGAGGCCCTACCTTTGAGTAGCTTCCTCTCCGCCAACTAAAGGAATGGTTACCGCTCAGTTACCTCTTAGCGGTTGTTGATAACACAGCATGACCATTTATTTTAGTGTAAAATCCAGAGGCTTCATAGAAAGCTGAAATCATGGCAATTTTGATACAAGAACGCCACTAACACCTCCCAGAAGTAACAAATGCCGCAGAAATTCAAAGAAAACATAAACGTAGTGAAAAATGCCCATAAAATTTAGGAAACAAGACCTACCATGCATGTTTTGCCTAAAGTACATTTGTGGGAATAATGGGAAGCTCACATAAGAAAAGTGTCTTGACAATGTTTGAAGCTGTTTCCCTAATAACAAAAGGCAACAATCGACTAAAAAATACAATTGTTTTATTTTTATTATATTTTAAAGTTTTGAAACTAAAAAAAAACTATATCATTTTATATCAGGATTTTGTTATATTGATCACTTTCTCTGAGTGTTTTTGTAAGTCATATGACTTTTCTGTGAAGGGTTAAAAAGTTTAAAATTATATATTTTAATCTCAAACAGATGTTTTGGAATAATATTGAAAAAATAAATAAACACAATCATGAGTTAAAATAAAAGAACCAGAGAAGAACATTTTGGGCATTTTTTACATGTATGTATGTATGTATGTATATATATATTTAAATTAGACTTAGCTATTTTGTAATGTGTATTTGTTTAAAAAAATTGTTAAATGTTAAAATTGGATAAAATAATGTTTTATAAATAAAACATTTGAAAAAAGCACAAAAAAGGGGTTAATATACATTACAGAAGTAAGAGTCATAGTGACCCCACGCAATCGCATTCGGTTGCAACATAGGTGCGACCGACCTCTCAAGGGTTAAAAATTAGATGCTAAAATTTCCAATCGGAATAATATTATTGGTGTTAGAGTTTCATTAAAAAATCACAGAAATAACATCAATAACTGTTTCCAGCCTGGGTCAGTTTATTCAAGTTTTATTCAATATTTTCCACTACCGGCTTGCTAGGACTGTCGTAACTTCATGTGCCTTATGATCCAACTTAAAGACTAGGACAGTCACAACATTCAGACCTTGCCCATTAATTTATCAATGTGAAAGGGTGGACCCATATTTCACCAATGATATATTTTTTGGCCATGTCAAGCATAGAACCCGGGACAGTTAACTCAGTTGGCAGACATGCTACCGCCAGCTGAGCAAAGGTGTCGAATTGTTATGTATGTAAATAAAATCAAAATTATAAACATAAAATAACATGTTTAAGGTCTGATAATCGTGCCTAATAATGAGGCCTGGCTGGATATTTGAATTAAAATAAGTAAAGCCAAATAAATTAGGTAATTATATATAAAATGTGCTAGGGAGACATCATGTTAGATCGCAGCATTTGACAAAATATTATGTATTGAAAGAGCCCAAACTTATTTCGATACTATACACAAATAAAAACCATTAAAATAGGCCTAACGTATTGGTAAATTTTGATAATCTGTTAAACCAAACATGCTGTAAACTCAGACCAAGCAGGTATATTTCTTAATTCTTACCCAGTTTTGATGACTGAACTCCAGATCTGTTCATGGCCAACCTACAAATAAATCATTGTATCAATTTATTGTTTATCAATAGTATTCATTTCCAGACAAGTAAAAGAAAACTTAGGCTTATTTTAAGTCGGCGTACTTAATCTCAAATAGATGTAAATTCGTATATAAAGGTACCAAGACAAATCTTATTACATAGAGGCTATGTTTGTTTGTTTATATGGTTTAAGATATTTCGAACAAATTTAGATCCTACATTTTTCTTCCATAATCAAATTAGCTTATGTTTGTTTGGTTGGTTAAGCCATTTATTTTAATAATGGATTAATTCTACAACACACCTTAGTATTTAAATATAATAAAAATAACTAATGGGTTAAAGTTTTACGTACCGACATTGTAAACCAATTCTTGAAAAGTTCAAAATACGAATTTGCCTATATAATAAAATACCCTATTCTTTATTGTACTATTATTGTTTACATCAAAGTCCGTTTGGATGTGGTTGGTGATGATATTGACAAAAACGTGTTTTCAACAATGTTCCTAAGCTACATGTGCAAATGCAAACAACTGTCAAACAAAAAAAAGTACAATGGCAAATAGATGTTTTATATTGTTTGTAATACCAATCAGCAATCATAAACAAAATTCTCAAAATGGCCGTCGGTTATTTAGTCAGAGGTCTGCCGACGTCACGTTGTTAACGTTTCTAGGATTCTAGGTTGCGTAGGTCGATAACACACTAACTGCCCTTCTAACAAATATAATGCTTTTCACATATAAATTGAACAAAGTTGTTTTATAACTTTTTGTAAAGTCTTTTATGATTGGTTGATTAACCAATTTGATTACAGCTAAAAACCGGTTTGACTCTAATGTCGAAATTGAATAAACCGTTTAGATAAGTTATAATAGGCAACATAATTGTAACACTCACCGGTAGATATCACAATCATCGCTGAATAGTCATTAACACGTGAAATTGAAATTTAGAACAGTTGGCAAAATCTAAACACCCGAAACCGACATACGTCTATCACTTATCTTTTAGGCATAAACGATGTTACCAACTGTGTATTTTAATCTAGGCTCCGCCTAATCCCCCTTCCACTTTACTGTAGGTTCGTTTGTTTAGGATTTCTTGTTCATATCTAGTCAACTTCCTTCTTCCCCCGTGACCGGAGAAGTGGCACAGTCCACTGATCCTAGAGAAACACGATGAAGCATAAAACAGAATATACCACAGAGACGATGTAAAAAAAAGAGTAGAGATGTTTTCTGTCTATAAGGTCGAGTTTAGAAGCTTCTATGATAGAGTATTGTACACTAATGACGTGAGAGCCCAATGTACGATCGTAGCCGAACCTGGAACCTTATGCCGAATGTACCCGAACCCTAGGGGTCAAACAAAAGGAGTTGGCTTGGCTAATGGCTATATTCTCTCTTTCCCTCTCCCAAACAAACCCGCATTATAATGACTATTCCATGGGCTCTAAGCCATCATAGCGAAATGTTGAAGTGAGAGCGGAAAAGAGACAAGTGCTGAGAGACTTATTAGTGCCCATAGTAGTTTAAAAAAGGAGGAAGGGTGAATTAAGAGAAAGTAAAATACAAAAAAAGAAGTGAAAGTCATTATGTAATTTCAAAGAGACTCATAAAATGCTTTTTATAGCAGACCTTGAGCAAATTTTCTTTCTATATGCTGTCAAATATAAAAGATTATAATTGAAAAAAAGTTTCTAACATAATTTTTACTTTCTCATTTCAATAAAAAAATATTGTAATCGAGAAAAAATATATATTTCGAGATTAATGATGAATCTTTACGCTTTTGTGAGCCCAGACCCCAAAAAAGGGGATTTTACAATGCTTTCTTTCTATCTGTCCCTGGCTATGAATTCAAAACTGTTAAATGGAATTTGTTTTTTCTAACTGGATATTTAGATTTTGTAGGGCCTTAGCACTTTTTTATTTTTACCCTAGCATTTAAATTAAGGGTAGTTTACAGATGAGTGGTTTTTCTTCAAACTTTTCGAAAATGACTTTAATGATTTAGTTTAAAATGTATACATAGGATTTGTTTTATATGAGCAGTAGCAATGTATCAGAGGTTTTTTGGCAAAAATTTGTTGAAGGGTAGCTTAGTGATGGCAAATTTTGAAACTCAAAATATTAAATTTTCAAAAATCTCTTTTTAAAGATTTTGTTTAAAATATATATTTATGAAGCGGTTGACCTCCCAAATAACACCGTGCACTTTTTTTTTTGTAAAAATTCGTTAAAAAGTAGTTAGTTTACTGAGGAGTGATTTTCGAAAATTATAAATATTTAAAAAATAGCTCTAACGAGTTTGTTTTATATATATATCTTATATATAAAATTCTCGTGTCACAATGTTCGTTCCCGTACTCCTCCGAAACGGCTTGACCGATTCTCATGAAATTTTGTGAGCATATTGAGTAGGTCTGAGAATCGGCCAACATCTATTTTTCATACCCCTTAGTGATAAGGGTTGTCCACCCTTAACATTTTTCTATAATTTTTAGACATTTTTT
>CABFOW010001668.1:0-40249 GCA_902141385.1 Timema californicum
ATATATATACTATTCAAAGAATAATAGTTGAGGAATAACGGGCAGTAAGTTAAAAATAAATTGTGAATGAATGTTTATAAACTATGATAAGTATTATTAGTTCATTGAAACATTCTTCAAATAATTTAGTTGGGGTTTGGTTTGTTTTAAAATCATGCGTCACCTATGCAAAAAATGTGTGTATGATCAAAGGATATTTTTTCCAGAAAAAAAAATTGTAATTTATAGTAAAAGATAAACTTTTTTTTATTTTAAATTAAATTTGCCTTTTAATATTATTGGAAGCACCTTAAATTTTTGTAAAAAATATTGTTACTTTCTGACGAATCCTAAAATATAAGAAGTATTTTTATTAAAAGAAAAGTTATAAATAGATTGCTCCAGAAGAGGAGTTAGGTCTATGTAATGCACAGTTTATTTAATTTACTTTAAAATATAATATAGGTAAATAATCAAATACAAAACTTTAAGTTTGGCTGGATACATTCTTATTTTTTAAGGATAAACCATAAAAAAATATATTGAAATAATTTGTTTTATTCTGGAATTTTATCGGGCCATAATTTATATATGCTTCATGTTAAGATTGTTACTTTTATTTGTGCCAGGGAAGACATAGGTTTTAATACACCCCTGTTTTACTTATAATCAAAACTATTCAAATATTTATAAAATAATAGGATATCAATCTTATTTGAAGGTCAACAACCAAAGTTAGGTTTTATGTGATTTCTGTTCATCCATCGGTGGGCAGGCATTCAGCTCTTTGGCTGGTTAGAACTGCTTGCACCATGTGATAGATAGATATATCATGTTATAGGGATAATAAAAAAGTGTGGGTTCCCCATTGCCTTTAATAGTGAGTTTCTATGAGCGAGAACGAAAAGCCTTACAATTATTTCCGGGAAAGCTACTTTCACATACCTTCCAAGTTTCTTTTACCTGCCACAAATGACATGAGACCGACGGCTTTGCTTCTTCTCCGAAGGAAGCTGTGCTACGGATTTTGGCCGCTCAGGAAAGATCTTTTGACCTCTTCTGGGTTTGAGCCTACGAGCATCGGTACTGAGGCAAGCACCTTACAGCAAGTCCACCGTGGTTTTCATGGGATAGGATTATTAAAATTAGAATAAACGTATAACCATAAAAAATATATATCAAATTATAACTCTACTCTTTACCTCCAAGTCACCTGCAATATAGTTTATTATGATAATGACGATTTACTCCTACAGGATGCAGACTGCATGAACAACTTTGAGTGTGTATATTAAGTTTAGTTATACAATATTTACTAGTTTAAGTCATACAAGAGGCCTTAATGTGAAAATACAATATTTATTGTACACAATATATGAATACAAATAAGGGTAAATTTACTCATTAAAAGACAACCAAAATAATCCGACGCATATTGATACATTCGGTTCTTCATTGGAACTAACCGGGAGCTGATTGTATTTCAGGAAAGTGAGTATTAGTGAAGTTTCCTGTTCATGTAATTGAATTGTGTGGTAATCAGAGGGAGAACAACAGCTCTAATGTTTCAGTCCATGCGCCTTTCTTGTTTCAAAGTGAAATGTGAATTCTACGAGTTCTCCAATACAACCTAACTCTGCCTCATGGTTCATTGATTTAAATGCCAGTCTCACAACTACATTTAGAATAATCCTATTATTTGTAACTAGGGATGATTGTTTGAGAAGAGAGGGCTCATCAACCACGGGCTCGTCAAAAGGACTGAAATTGAAAACAAATAGTTAAGGGGTTAATGTATCTCTATTGATTATAATTGTATGCATTTTTCTTGTACATCCATTACTGTTTCCAGCCTGTGACCTGGGTCAGTTTGCTTTTTTCAAGCCATACATTTTCCACTGCCGGCTGGCTAGGCCTCTCGTAGCTTCAGTTGACTTATAATCTACTAGGATAGATACAGCATCCAGTCCCCAGACGTTAATTTAGCGATGTGAGAGGGTAAACTCATATTTTCATCAATGATAAGTTTTCAGCCATGAAGAGAATCAAACCCGGGACCCTTAGCTCAGAGGTAGAGACCCGCTACTGACTAGGCTAAGGTGTCAGAATTATATGTACACATCCTTGTTGTTAATATTAAAAATACATATTCATTATTATTATTATTATTATTATTATTATTATTAGCACCGCGTCTTACTACATGTTCGGGCTGTACGCACTTATGATAATGTGTAATGGTAGGGTGATTGTGAGAGGAAATGGAGGACCTACAGCTTAACGTGGAATCCGAACCACGGTGGAGGCCTGGCATTCCCCACATTCACAAGTTGTGGTTAATACACGTCTTGTCAGAGGTGAAGGAAGGGTTTGGCATCCCGATAAATCTGTGCCGGGACAAAGGATTGAACCCTGGACCCCCAGTACAGAAGTCTGACACCTTACTCCTAGATCACCAGGTCAGCTTATATTTATTATTAGTTATTAGTTAGTTAGCTATTAGTTATTTTCAATTAGTGTACTTTGTCCAAAAGATAAAACAGTTAATATATGTGTATATATAAAATTTAAGTAAGATAGTCTTTAAATTGAAAAATGACTCCTGGATACGGGAATCTGACCTGGAACCTTAGGATTATTATGCTGCAGTAATAAGTTTAAAATATATTATATTTAGATGTGGCTTTAAGCGTAAATAACAAACATAATAGCATGGGTATTTAATCCAATAATTTATGTAAATGTTATTTTTTTAAAGAGTAAAAAAAACTAGTTTGTCTTTGTATGCTATATTTTAGGTTGGCTTCCTTAATTATACCATTTACTGAATTAGTTTACAATGTTTTTAAACTTTTTTCATAATTAATAATTCCGTAATATATACAATAACATTATTTGCGAAATAACACGATTTTCTTGTATATATATTTTACGCAAATCGGTAGCTTTCTTATTTAATCCAAACGGGTTTTCTTATACAATTCAAGATTTAATTTTAATTACAGACCCTCTTTAGTAACTTTCTTATTTAATCTATCAAAGTTGTTTTACTTTTCGCTTGTAAATATAAATATATACTTCTAAATTTCTCATAGAGTTCAATAAATATGTCTTATAGTATTTACTGTTTCATTGTTAATTCAAACAACTATTAGTAACATTCCAACTAAATTTGCTAAAATTATTTGATCCTTTCTATAAATGATTTGTAAAAATATTATTTTTAAATTAATCATATTAATTTCTCAGTTTATTTATGAATACATTTCATCTAAACTTTGAAATTAATATAAGAGTACATTGATATAACTATTCAAAATTTGATTTTACATATGATTATTGTATGTGGTCAAATTTGTAATTATTGCACTAACATGATCTGACCATTATATTAATAGGCTTGGATTTAGAAAACTGTTTTTTATTATAGTTAAATAAATGTATTATTTATAGAAAATTAATAATAATAATAATACTTATCACCGTATTTTACCACCCGTTCGGGCTCTACGCTCAAGTACTAATTACACTAATGGGCTAGAAATTGTGAAGGCTGAATACATAGGAAGTGGACCCACCTTTGTATGGAGGGAGAGCGTAAAATCTTTTTGGGGGAACCACCCCCAGTTCATCCTAGTGAGATTCTAACCTTAATCTAGCCATCCTTGGCAGTCTAGCTCGAAACTAAGCTAGCGCGTAGGCTAAATACGCCTCTGAGGTGAGCTATAAAATTAATAGTTTTGTCTTTCTTTACTCTAAGATTATTTTTCCAAACATATTTTGGCAACGTGTGTCTAAATTTCCAACCATTCAAGGGCAAGCATGTAAGGTTCAAGGGATAGGGGGGGAGGTAGGGTGAATAAGGAAACTGGCGACATCGTCCCATGTCTGGTAATTGAGTTACAGGTGTCGGTGGTAATCCGATGGTCACCTCTTACCCTCTCCCTCCCCTTTCCCCATGTTCTATCAAGACTTACTTGTCAATATCTTCTTGTCTAAACCTCATCGTGCGCCACCCTTACAACTTCTGAATTCGAATCCTCTGGAGAGTTTTGGGGCACCGTAGTTCTCTCTCCTTCAGGCTGGGTAATTGTGTTATGGACTTCCATCCCTACCCCCACCCCACCTCCTTCCTTCACCACTGCTTTCCACTCCGTGACTATATCTACCCTCCACCCTCCATACACAACAGAAGATTCCTCCCATTCCTAACCACAATCTGACTCTGGCGAAGCGAGGCGCAACAATGGCTGATCCAACTTTCGAATCGGGATTGAACTTTTGTCTTCTTTATTTTTACCCTTTTTTTTATTTGTTCAACTTTCAAATTTGTTAGAATACAAAAAAAAACTATTCTTTGAGACTTCCATAAATTCCAACCATATTTTTTTTTGTCTTATTCTTTTATATTTTGAAGCGTTGCTAGAGGGAATGACTCATTAAACCCAACTATGAGATGTGGGATCGATTAAAATATAAGGCATATTTTAATGCGTATTAATTAGATAAGTTTGTTCAAAGACAAGAGTTATGAGTGCTCTTTTGATAACTTTTATTTCCATCAAAGTATTTGCAATTTTTAAAAATTTAAATTATATAAGATATTTAATGTACACGTTCAGAACCGACTGATTATATCAGCACAAAAGAATTGTATATGACTGAAAGAGAAAATTCCTACTAGTTTGGCCGGGTGTTTTTTTACACTATATTCACGTTTTTTTTACATGCTACAATCAACATAGGACAGACGGCTATACATCCTCTCCGAAGGAAGTTGTGCTTCGGATTTTTATCGCTCAATAAAAATCTGTTAAACTCAACTAGGTATGAACCTACGATCATCGGTTCTTAGGGTGAGTGCTTTAGCCCAAGATCACTGAGATCAAACTTAACAAATAAACGAGGTATAAATATGATATTATATTGATTTATATTTTAAAGTATTTTACTAAAAGGTTAGGTAGGAACAACTCTTTCTCTATCTCTCTCTCACACACACACACACACACACACACACACACACACACACATAGACAAACACCCAGATATTTACATACTATTTTATGATCCATCAGGTCTGATAGAACAGAGAAATATTAAGATATATTTGAAACACTTGGTTGGTCATATAGTCTACATACATTATTTTATGACACCATAGGAACAAATTATATTAAGCTGGACCTAAAACATTGTACTAATATCTTCATTCAATAATATAAAATATATATACACATTAATTTTACACTCATTACGAAATGATTTTATGCATTCAAATATAAGTATTATAAGTGTGTGAATTAAAATATCCAAATTTGTATAGGAAATACATTTCTTTAAATAGTGAATTATCTTAAACAAAATAATATTCTTACAATTAGATTCCGTATATTGTATAACCTTTACAAACTTCAACACTTCTAGCTATCAGATAAGATTAATTATAGTATTTTAATATACAATCAAGGTAGTCAACACCTTGTTCGGCATTATCTTCAACATATTGTGATGTTAAATTCATTTAACATTGTAATTTTTATTTAAAATCTAATTTATAGATATATTACAATGAACAACAAACTAATTTAACTTATCACAACATATAAAATCACACATACTCTTGTATGACCAAAGTGATTTTTAATTTTAAATGAAACGTCAAATAAGTCTAGTTGTAGAAGCATATAATGAGAAAAATGCATTAGATTACATCTTTCTATTTTAAACCATGTAAAATTGTTGATTATGTTAAATATCATCGTGTGTTATCAAGTTAACTTGATAAAATAAGTCCCATTTGACTAATTTAATGGCCCAACGGTGGTTGCATATATACATACAATATTTCATAGTCACTACAAACATAAAAAATAAACTGGACGTAAAGGACGTACAATTGTATAGCTAATAGCTGTAAAAGAGCGGGAGTCATTCGATTCTTGCCGTCGGCATATGGTACTAATGAACATGTAATTTATGTGACCGAGCTAGCTTGTTTGTCGTAGTCAGTTCAACCCCAACCATTCCCCTGCCTCCTCTTATCCTTGTAAACAGTGATTAATTGAGCAAACTGACAAGTAGGACAAATCGCCATTCCTATATCAACATTATGTTCGAAGAGTGAAAATGATGGTAGACAAAATGTAGCATAATATATATATATTTGGTATTATTCATTCATTTATATCTAAGAAACTGTAATAGGGAGTAGGAAAGCTAGTATTCCCTATTTTTTAGATACTTTAATAATCTATCATTCAATCGTTTAGTAAAATATTAGGCCTATACATAAATTTAAAAGAGTTGCTCCGATGTATTAAAAAAGAGACAAAATAAATATCAAGTACGAAATTTAAGCTTTAAATGAACGGTGAACAAAATATATTCATAGTTTATATTTATCATTTAAAAAAACGATGTAAGAGGTTTTTAATTTGATGCTAATGTTTTATTTTCGACATGCGAAAAAAAAATCACTGTGGTGAATACTTCTACATTTGTAATGGAATAAAACAATAAAACTAAGTTTGTTTTACATAGTCAAAATATATATAATCAAACGACAAGCGGTGTGTTTTGTTTAGTAAATTTTGTTTAATTTTCAAGGCAGGAGTGTTTCGAATCCCTTGTGTTACCTAAATTTTTTTTTAGCTAAGTTAGACCATTAAATAAGAAACTTGTTACGAAACAGGGGGAGTTTTGATTATATTAATCTTTTATGCATAAATGACTCAAAGAGTGATTTCAACCACAAAATAAAAAAATCAATATTTAACTTAACATAATTGAATCTGTTGGAAGATGCCTTTCTTTGATTTAAAGAAAATTGAATGCAAATGATTCTTTGTCCGTGAAATGCTTTTTAAAGTTTACTCATGAATTATTTTAATCCCCAATAGGGTTCTAAAGAAAACTCAGAGCCATATATACTCGTGGCAGGGGGTCTGAGGGGGGCAACTAAGGTCCGTCGTTTAGCCAGAAAACCAACATTTTATTACTAAACATATCGTGAAACTTAATGTGGTGTTTGTGTCATTCACGGTCTTTGGTCGATCAAAAACAAATTTTGCTGTTCTGGAATAAGAGTATATTATCTATCTTTGACTCATAAACTACTTTTGTTTATGTTATTAGTAACCATTCCGCGTAAGGTCACAGAATGGTGAAATGACAGAAGTTAACCATAAACTAATTTATATTAAAATACATATATATTATGTTAATTAGTGATGAAACAGGAGTCGTATCTTACAGTTGGTACTAATTATATGGGAATAATAATAACAATAATATTTTTATCGCATGCACTTAATATGGTTATTTTATTATTAATGACAGGTTCCTTTAAAATTTAATAATACTAGTAGGCCATTACAATAAATTGCAATACTTTTTAATGTAACTTTGGTAAAAATACTAGACAAAACCGTTAATATTTATAATTTAATAATAGTGTATATAAAAATAAAATAGCCACGCGTAGCATCAAAAGTAAATACAATATATTATTTAAAAAGTCCTTTATGAATCCAAAATAATTTTAAGGGAGGTTTTAAAAGTATTAGGCTTCGTTCAAATATTCTTCAACTATTCTAAATAAGAATTTTTCAAATGGTAACAACATTAAAAAAACTGTTATATTTTTAAAAATTAGACTTTTCACTATATTTTTTAAAATCCTTTAAATATTAGTTAATTAACGCCAGGCACACAATTTCCATTGTAAATAATATTTTATAAGTATTAAGAATTAGGTATTTTAACAATAGATTAGCACTTGATAGTTTGAAAATCAAGCTCTACATGCGAAGGGAAATGAGGTTTTATTTATTATTTCAGATGTTTATGAAATATTTAGTTTTCTTAACATAACAAATAAGGTATACTCGTACTGTTTTAAAGGCACTTGAAATCGATAAATATGATCAGGCTTCAATTTTGAACAAGTTTATTTGAATTAAAATTGGATGATTTTCTCTAAATACTCAAAATAGATAATACAATTCATACGAAAGCCTTAAAATGTATATCATTTTTAAATTAATTTACTTTGATACAGACTTAGACGAAAACCAAGAGAGTACACATTTCAATTTCTAATGATATGTTTGTAAAATCAAATCAAATATACTCTCAATATGACTAGTGACATACTTATAGTTTAAAAAAAATAAAGTACGTATATATCTAATTGAAATATTTATGTGATTTATCGTTTTAAGCAATATCAAGAGAGAATTGACCAAAGAGTAACCTTTTTGTTTAAACCTTAAGAATATTATTAAAAATTGAATTTGTGTCTACATCATGACACATTTTTAAATAATTATTAAAACTACCAACTTGTCCAGAAATACGAAATTGAAAGTTTTTTTTAAACTATATTGCTATTATTATTGTATAGATAGAGATAAAAATGGTTAAGGATTTCTCCTGGATGGATGCGATTCAATTCCATAAAAAGTAAACACTGTTCGATCAAGGCTAGATAGATTTGTTTTACTATGCAATGAGGCACATCAATTTGTTTCGCTCTGATTGGCCTGAACCAATAAACCTTGGTCATTCCATTTGGAAAACAAACTTCAATGTTTTTAAACAAAACGACTTGGTCCACGATCATACAGACAGCTAACATGTATTTTATAGAATTTTTTATTTATCACTTCGTCTTGCTACCTGTTAAGGTTAAACGCACATGTGCCTGCAACTATAATAAGTTGTGGATAGTTAAGATTGAATTTAAAAGAAGTGTAACCACATTTACGTGGATGGAGTTTGGAAAACTACTTTGGACAACCACCCTCATTGCACTCGACCGGAGCTCGAACTCAGGTCTTCCTATGATTGGCAGTCTAGTCTAACATAAGAGTGACACCCTAGACCATGTGGCTACAGAAAGGTTTATTTCTCTGTTGATATATTGAATGTCTGCGGTTAATAATATATTTAATTTTAGTCCTATCATGTTTAGACTTCCATTTATAATTGGTGTGACGTTATTCCTGGTAACCTTTTCTTTCATTTTTAAATAATATACCATCTTTAACACATATTCGCTGTCAATTTTCAAATTGATAAATTCTTAATTTTTTTAGTGGTCACCATCTTTGTTAACGCAACATGATACAATTTATTATAACTATCAACAGTTTCAAAGATAGCAGCAACAACGTTAACTTTATTGACGAAGCATACTAGTGAGCTAATTGGTAGAGGATCTGTGTTTCTTTTGAAGAAACAGCTGTTAACTTTGTGGCAACTTTAATATGACATATCACATCTTAGTATTTTTATTCAATTAACAATTTTTTTTAATATTAGTAGCATTCTATTTCATTATTTTTAAAACTTGTTTTACATATTGTGGTTAATATTCTTGTTACATAGGAAACCTGTCATTTATTTTTGCTAATCTTTGTTTAAAATATATTTTTTTAGTTGATCTGGAAAGTGTCAATACATAACACTTAAAACTAATTAGATTTTGATTTGTTTATTAAAAATTGATAAGTAGAAATCCTAGTCTATTTTAGTTTCAAATACAAAAAAAATTATGGTAAAAATATAAGTATAAATTTTAAAGTGATTTTAAAGGAAGGCTTAAATTATTAACCTTCGGGGACCGGCGCTAAAAATATAGCACGAGATCATGCACCGTTGCACTTTTTCAACGTACCATACTGTTATAAATAAAAATTAAAAACAAAAACTTTATTTCATAATATTATTATTTAAGAAATATCGTTAAATAAATGTTTGAATAATTTTGAAATTTTGTAAAATTTCTAAAAAGAGAATAAAATCACAATAATGATAAACGGTTACAAAAACATAGCTTATTATTAGGAAAAAAATAGCAAAATATTGTTAGACATAACTTATTATTTTACTGTATTACAAAATTATTTATTACTTAAAAATTATTACTGAATAATTTAATTTTAAGCATATGGTGGTAATGAGCCAGTCGTATGACATCACGTCTGGTACCGTTGGGTATTACTCCATGGTGCCAATTAAAACTCCTGTATCTCAGAAAATAAACTTTTTTTTATTGTTTGATAATAACATACTTAATCTACCTTTAATTAAAAAAATTACTGTTGTTATGAAAATACAACAACACCTGTCACATAAAGTTAATTGAGATGTATACCATATATTTTATGGATAAGTCTAGATATTTTAGATATAAAAATCAAATATTACTTTTACTTATTTTTCAATTGAAGAATAATTTTTGGGATATCTACACAATCTATCTCTAACTATTTATTCCATCTAGGATCATTTTAAGCACGTGGATACTGTGATAGTTATGATGTTTATTTTATGCCAGTAGAAGTCTTAAACATAGCTAATACCTAGTTATATAGACCATGGAAACCATAAGAACGAGCCCTCTTTGGGAAGATATCTATGCTACCTACGGGAATCGAGCCCTGGACCTATGTATTAGTAGCCAGGAAGGCTGATCACTAGACCAAGAGGCTGTTAGGTAAAATTCAATAGCCCAGTACGTTTCATATAATTACTCATGTCCTATCAGTAGGTGATATGGGTTAGTATAATCATTGCAGTTGTGAATTCCTATAAGACACATAAAAAAGGATAAAGAATTACAAAATATAAAGCGATTCGCATCGTTCAACAATATTGCATAACAGAGAGGAAAATTGCGTTGTTGTTTTTTTATTTTGAAAACAGAAATCTACCAATTTTATATTTATCCTTCACAGGATACTGATATTCCCAATTGCCCTATATACAAACCAAACAAAAACAAGAGAACATTGATGGCTTATCCCTACAATGTAACATTCGACATATCCTTTCGTCATATCATGAAATGAGAGATGAAACATTCAAAAACTCTCTCTTCTTCTTTTTTNATGTTACTGGTCTTTCAACAACACATCCCCTCAGAAAAAAAAGTTTATAGCTCACTTTGTATTACAATTGAGTAGAAAAACCTCTCCTTGAAATCATCATTTTGTTTCCAGAGACGCGTTATCATTTTATAATACCGGGACACATTCTCAAAATATTGTTAAACTCAGGAGCACAACCTATACTCTCGTTGTACACTTGGAAGAGAATAATTCCATAAGAATGTATAAAATAAAGTAAAGGATGTTCAATGTGTGTACTAAAATAGCACTGTATTAAACTGGATCAAATTGTTTCATATAAATAGATTAATTAAAAAATAATATTCATTTGAATAGCAAGTTATTATATTTATTTGCGTGGTAATAACAGTTAAACTAAGTATATGGATGTATTTAAATGAATTTTTAATGTTAAAAATTAATAAACAGGTTTGTTTGTACTTTCTGAAATTTTATTATCGATTTTAGACTTAAAACTTACTGCAAATATACTCAAACTTATGTATTTAATATATATATATATATATAAGGAATATTTAAATGTATAATTCTAATAAAGTAAGGGTGAGAAATGTAGAATCTTATACTAAATGTATCCAATTTTGCGGGGATAGTGTGTGGAAAAATGAAGGAAAATACAAAAACGGAGCATGCAATCTAAAACTTATTGATAGTTCTGTTAACAGTAAACTTCACTCAATGTATTAAAAAAGGAGGCTAATTAGATCGATCATGGCAAGAACTATGTCAGGTTTTGATAGTATATTCAATTTACATTATATTAACGGAGAGTACCCATTCCTCACACTGTATTAAATACCAGTTTTGCAATAGATCTAACAATAAAAAAAATAACCACAAGGTATTCAAATTATTGCTTGAAATTTTAATATCAAGTCACTTTATATTAATTACTAAACCAAAATAATGTTAGATTGGCTACCATATTAAAATCAATAATAACATTGAAAAAATTTGTACAAACATCGTTCATTAAAGGTTTAAGTCTATCCCTACCAAATTTAATTAAAATTATTCTATGCATTTGTCAGTAAACATCAAACAAAAATTCAGATGGACAGATAAGATTTCAAATGGCCAAATTAAAACAAAAACTCTCCACGCATGGGCATTTACTAACCTGTGCTTAAGAATTTAATAAAATACCTTTTGTAGATTTTTTTTTCCGTTTACTTCTGGTAAGATGTAAGAATTTAAAATTATTGACAACTGCCCTACAATTATTCTACATATTCATAGTCCATGAATAAATTATACTATCTGTGTTTACAAGGAAAACACTATAAAGATGTGTTAAATTGTATAGAGTAGTACGATTAAAATTCAACAGCTGTATTATTACTAAATCATTAAAATGAAAAACCAAGCATTTGTAAATTTCTTCGAAAATAGTATCGCCAAAGAAATATTTTCTTTTATGTATAGCTACCAACCCCGTAGCACACTCCTTTGAAGTAAGTTTTTAAATATCAAATACGAATCGTGATAGAATCTATTGAGGAAAGAAGTACTGTTGGGAATGAATGAACTAGGGATAGTTGGCTTCTTTATCTATCACCGCATATTACTATCTTTTCAGGTTGTACGTATTTATATGATAACTACTCTATTGGGTTAAGGACGAGGAAGGAAGCATTTTAGAAGTTATATACCCGCATTTGCATGAAAAGAAACTGTGAAACCGTTTAGGATAAACATGGCTGGGATTTGAACCCCAAACTCGCCGTCACCAAAGGCCAGTCTAAAACGAGAGTGAAGTGCTATACCATTTGGCCACTGAAGCGGTTAGTTAAAAGGTCAGCATCATAATTACACCATTCTTAAAAATTCATTATTACTAATTCAGATAGTTTTGCAAATAATATATAAAAGCAATTTTTTCTATTTTGAAAATCAAAACTTTATATAGATTAAGGTATTGGAAATATTATTAGGAAACAAATAAGACAATAGCTAAAATATGACTTTCAAACTTAAAAGACGAACATAATAATAATAATATTTCCTACCTGTTTTAAATATATTGTGTTTTAAGGTTTAATATTCATACTTAAGTAATTCTTTTTTACCATCTGGTCCAAACGTTTTATCGTGAAGCTTTGTATGAGATCCCGATTGTCTTGTAATTTTTAAGGCATTCATAAGAGTAGTTTCAATATAAATGAACATTGAGTTGGGTCAGTTCTGTTGACATCTAATTTTGTTTATTTCAGATATCTCTATTTCGATGAATATATAATATTTTAATATGATATGTTATGTTTAAGATATTTTAAAGAACTCTTCGGTTATTATAAATCTAAATTAATAGGCTTATTAGCAAATAATATGTCTATGATTGGTATTAATTGGGGAAGACCATCCTACAATGCAATTGAGGACTCCTACAAATTTTATTTAAAAGTATGGTGATTTAAGTGACTCGGGGAGTGAAAATTTATATAAATCTCTGTTATACCCACAAGCCTAGGACAAGAAACACTAATATTGAAGGACATATTTAAAAAGTCCTGGGTGCATTTTTTGTTGTGAACCTACAAAGGTATTTTCGACATAATCAACAATTTCATCAAGCATTTTTATTTTGCTTATCTTTAACCATTACAGCATAATCCAAACGACGATTTATTATTTTAAATATTAATCAACTTTTGTGGAGGGAGAGTTACTTCACATTCAGTTGTGATGAAATAATTATTATTTGTGAGCATTTCTCCATTACTGAAAGACGTATATATCAAAGGTGCTAACTATCCTTTATTTAAAAAAACTTCCTATAAATAACAAAAGGTAATCCATATTGATTGTCATAAGTATCCCTTCTGGATCCATATAGAAGATTGCAAATGAATTTGAATATTACTTAACATGTTTTCGAAAGCTACTATTTTATATATTTCATTAATAAACTTTGACATTAATTTATTAATTAATATTATTTATTATTCCCTTTTAATTAACCTAAATTTTATTTAAATGACAAATTTGTATTTATTTGACTTCTATGAAAACAATATACTATCTGTCGTCATGGAGACGACACATCAAATATTTATTTGAAACATTGTATAGTTTATAAGAGGGTACATCTCATGGTTTTGTTCACTGTATTTTTGTATTATGTTATATCCCATTTTACTGTATTATATTGCAACTGTCTAATGGTTTAAGTTCAATAAGTTAATTACACTGCCAAAATATACATAAACATCGAATTTCATGGAAGGTCTGAATATTTATTTAATTTTCTAGTCATTGGTAATATGTATACTAGTGTAACCTTCCCCATATATAGATCCTGCGACACCTGGTGATCTCGAGGTAAGTGATCGTGACTATTGACATCACTCATCCCTTTAGATGGCGTCCCACACCATTATAAATGTAATTTATGTATGCCCTTACAAATGGTGGCCTCTAGTTTAAAAGTTAGGATATAGATTAGGGTACGATGTTTACAGCGGATGATATAATTTTATAGGAGAGATATCCTATATTTCGTGGAAGAAGAGCTAGAAACCATTAAAGAAAAATCACCTTCAATAAACACTGCTGGGATTCCCCATAGTCAGAGATCTAATCAAACAGGAGAGTGAAGCATTTGACCATGCGACCATTGGAGTGGGTCAGATTACTTCTTTTTTTAATAGCCACGCTGTAAAGGTTAGAGGTTTTAAGCCTTAATGTTTGTTCTTCTCACAGGAATGTAATTGTTATTGTTCTAGATTATCCTACATTGCTTATCAATACTTTCTTATAAATGTAATATAATAGAATAGAGAATATTAGCTCCTATTTATGATCTCAATACTAAGTTGTTTTTTTAAACTGTGAATGTTTTTTCTGGGTTATGGATATCGTCTAAAAAGTTAGCGTGAGAGATGAAGGGGGCTGAATTAATTGTTAAGATTAATAGATTAATACAAACTCTTTAAAAAAAAAAAGAAAACTTCGGCTATGGTCGGTCATACAAGCAACATTACACTTTGATTCATAAAAAAACTGTGGTGTGGTCACATTGCTAAAGAAGTTCGACTAGCAACACACACTGTAAGTAAATTTAGTGATAGGAAGGTCAGTTGAGGTTTGGAACTCAGCCGAATGTGTTGGGACTTGTTTTCTAAAGTTATTTATCACCCTTCCTTTCCCTGGATAATACTATTCGATAAATTCTTATACTATCTTCCGATTGATACCTTTTCTAATAAATAACAAATAGCCTTGATTTTTAATAAAAATAATTCTATTCTCATTATCATTTCATTAATCTTGTTTTTGTTTGGCTTCAGTTCTTCACTTTTGTTTATTCTGGATCAATTTTTTTTTTACATATTTGTAACTTCTTCTACCAACATCGTTCGTCAACTTATTAATGTACTCCAATCTTGGTCTCCCTCTTGAATTTCCCCCTTAAACATCTCCTTATATTATTAGTAATATCTTCAAACAATCATGTTTCAGTATATAGCCTATCTTGTTAACCCATCATTTCTCTATATATTTACAAAGTTTCCTTTCATAATTTGCCATTCTAAGCATTTATGTATTTGATACCAAGTCCATACATGGGATTTTCAACATTCTTCTGTAGCACCGCACTTCAAATGCTTCTAATTTTTTTTCTTACAGTCACACCAATGGCCCATGCTATCACAAGCGCAATGCTCACATTTGCCTCAAGGAAAACTTTCCTGGTTTCAAAATGTATTCTGTTGAGTTAAGTAATTCATTCTTGTTGTGAAAGGCTTTATTCCATTGCGCTATTCTACTTATAATAGCTGTCCTACTTCTGTTATCTTCGTTGACTTTATTTCCTAAACAGTAGAGATTTAATTTTTCTAGTTCTGTATTCATCTGATTGACTTCTTCTTTACTGTATATTATGATTTTTTTTGTTCGTTGTTGATCCTCAACTTGTATCCAATTATCTGTATTTCATTCACAATGTTAAGTAATTCTTGAAGTTCCTCTTCACTTTCAGCACAAACAGTAATATCATCTGCAAAATGAAGTGTTTTTAAGTTCTCCTATTCTAATTTCAGACTAGATCTCTCATTTTATCAATGTTAGCTTTTCTTTTACATAAGCGGTTAATATCTTCGGAAATAGGTTTCATCCTTGCTCAACATATTTTCTTATTTTATCTTCTTCTTCAAAATCGTTAACTCTAATTATTGCTGACCAAACTTTATATAAGCTGTATATTATTTTTCGTTCATTGTACTTGAGTCCTAATTATCACAAAATTTCAAACGTCTATTTCCATTCCACAAAATCAAATTCTTTTTGATATCTACAAATGCAATATATGTATTCTTGCCCTTTCTTATTTGTTATTTTAATAATATCCTCAAAGACAATATGAATTCTATTGTTCCTCTGTTCTTTCTGATTCCATATTGATCCTCTCTAAGTATTGCTTCTGTATTGTGGTCTATTCTAACACTATTCTTGTCAAAATTTTGGTAATTATTTATTCAATTTAATATAGAATAAAATTATCAATTTAAAAAAATAGTATTAAAAAGTAAATATTAATAAAACAATATTTGAAGTAAACTTGTAACAAATTTTTGAAAAAAAAAAAGCTGTTTCAATATTATATGATATTATTTGTGTTAAATATTATATTCAGTGATGTGTTTGTATAAAAAGTCGGTTCATATATTAAACAATAAAATATTATTTTTAATTTATCTATCCATACCAACGTTTGTGATCTAATGAATAGATGATGAAACTATCACAATATACAGAACCGCCGATGACAAAAAGATCGGGATACATATTTTATTTTGGTGTACTGAGGGTGTCTTTTTATAATCCTTTTCCCCTATCCGTCACTCCAAACGTTGTTAAACTTCCTCTAAATTCAACCTTACTCATAATGATCACATTATAATAGTGAGTGCAAATGCTTATGGTCCGAACGGGTAGACAAATTATGTTACATATAAAAGACAAATTGTATAGTGTAAACATAATTATTTGTCTTAGAACAAAATTACAGAATCAATGAACGGCATGTACAGTACTCATAACTTCATATAAAATAAATTAATTTAATATTTCTTCTACAAAGAAACATAAATAACAGGGGTTATACCAGAACCGTGAGCTCAGAATGAATTTTTTTTTAATAATAAGGAAGAGAGGAGTATGGAAATTCGGGCAGAGGGGTGGATGGTGGCTGGACTAGCGATCGCGTCTATTGAGGATAGATCGAGGCGCCTGCTATTGATTATCCCGTGGCTATATCCACAGTGGGTTGGAGAAAGGGATGATACTGGTACGGCTTGCCCTTGTTCCACTTAGCTCGCCTGGACCGGGGGAGAACCTACCCTTGGGGATGAGTTACTACTCATTGGGGAGATGAATAGATTGGAGCAAACTTCTATTTTATAAAAATATCTGAAGCAAGACGATTTAAATTATAGGATTATTTAAGCTCTTTCGGATCAAATACACTTGAAAAGTAATTCTGGTTTTAAAATAAGGTTATTTTTTTAGAACTGCATCTTACTACCTGTTTAGGTTACTAACTACAGTAATGTGTTATGAATGAGGGAGAAACTATTTTATAAAACCTACTCTTTGTACTTATGAA
Organism: Timema californicum; assembly: GCA_902141385.1. Lineage (NCBI taxonomy): Eukaryota > Metazoa > Arthropoda > Insecta > Phasmatodea > Timematidae > Timema > Timema californicum. The sequence goes on from CABFOW010001668.1 coordinate 17,506, forward strand.
CGGGATTTGATCCCCGATTTCTTCGTAACCAACAATCCACTATATCTCTAGAGTGATACATTAGATTATGTGACTACCGATATAAGCAACTTAAGGAAAAACACACCTCAGTACACACGACCAGGATCAGACCCCGAGCTCTCCGTCATCTATTGTGAGAGTAACGTCTTAGACCATGCGTCCATCGAAGCGGGATACAACCTATGTTTTATATCAATTTATAGGACATATTTACAAAATATATTTAACATTAATAAGTTAGTACATAAAGTGATGTCATGGTCGTAAACATATGTAGATGTGTTATTAAAATAAATATTGAATAATGTAAGAGCATGATTATTTTAAGACTTATTCTGGCAGGAGGTTAACCCACGCTTATACATTTCCTTTGAAGTCAAGAGTATTGGGTTGCCTTCCTGTTGAGAACCGCGTTTAGCTCATATAGCTTCATCCTGTTGACGAGCAAGCACGGTGCGAACTATGGACCTTCTGACTCATGTGAATCGAGATCAGCATGTTTGTGTGTGAGAAGGTGAGAAGAACACACGTTGTTGAATGTTGGAAGCCATGCTGGCTGCATGTGTGGTAGAGTTGCCGTTAGACGAGATTACGATATAACATGGGATCTGGCGGTTCAACCGTGCCGGAGGGTCGTTCGCGGGTCTCTGGGTAGTTTTCGCGAGTCTCGTTATCACGCGTGCTTCCTCTTCACGGGGGATTACCTCATACTGATGTAGTAGTTAGCATCTATCTAGAGTAATAAACATATATTCCATTCACGGTAGGATCTACTCTCTGAAAGGTCATTTTTCTTACCAATATCCTACTATATAGTAGATTTATGGTAGGGAAAAAGGCCTTTCAGAAGTAAATTCCTACGGTGAATGGATTATATCTTCTTGGACTAGCTTGCTAGCCTCATTCCCCACGAGCCATCCATCCCAACCCCTACCGCTCGGGGTCCATCCCTACCATGTAACATCCTAAGGTGCTCCGGTAGTGTAGTAGTTAGGGTTGGCTACTGGGCACCCCAAATAAATAGGTACGTTATTATATAAAACATTAATAAAATTAAATATGTGTGCATAGGCCTATATTTATTATAACAATAATAATGTAAAATATATTTTAATTTTGAAACATTAAAATACATAAAGAATAGTATAGTATATGTACTATAAATAGCTCAATATATCTAACCTAGTGCATTTTTTTGTAAAAGGGGCTAAAAAGGATCATTGGAAGATGTATCTCCTTCCACCAATTTCAGGGCTAGTTATATAATTAATTCTTGTACCAACTTTTAAAAATTAATTAAATATCTCTTTTATTATACTATTTGATATCATCCCACTAATTTGAAACGATTTCAAACTTATATATATATTTATAGGTAGTTTTTACACTCACTAAGCCCGTATTGGTGGGAACGTGGACCGTGACGTCCATCTCGTTGGGTCTGTTCATCCGATGACGGGGAGTTATAGGTTTGAATTCTTGTTCGGGTATTATGAGTATGTTTTATTTCTAGTTGCTTTCCTACTCTCACCCACGTAAGGCTAGATATATTATCTCTAAAATCCTATTCTCTTCATCCTATTAAATTATTACATCAGTCAGATTTTTAAAGGATGAACTTTATCTGATAGCCCGAAAATTTTCTAAAGCTTCTTTCACGTATTCATATGTCAAGTATATGGGCTGCAATAGTCACATTTGTTAGATATTATTAATACCTATGAAATAACACAAACAAAATAGTAAAATATTTTTAATTTTGGCCTCAATAAATATATTTATATTTGTTAAAAATCCCTTTCTATTTGTTAAAAAGCCCTTTCTATTTATATATATATATATATATATACTAATGGGTTGTCGCAGCGTTGTCTGCAGAATAATGTACTGAAATGTATTCTTAACTTTATATTGGAAAAAATTGTCTATATAATAAGACCTCACTCGACTTCCTAGTTTAAAGTTTACTCTTCAAAGACAATCAACTTTAAACATATCTTAAGTTTTCGGTGTTGAATTTGAATCAAAACGTTTATTTTCCTACTTCACGCCATGATGAGAACTTTAATAAGACCTGTCTCCCAGCTCACTATTTGTTGGTTTCACCAAACCACTCAAGTGAGAATGAGCTGTTTTTATTTATAACCAAAGAGAACTAACTATTCTATTTAACAATATACAGCTATGCACAAATCCTGATTTCCATGGTGGTGTAGACAAAGAATGATTGTACAGATTAACTGCTGCTCACACATAAATAATAATTTGGTTCTAGTTTTAGGCTACTATTTTTGCCAACATCCTAGACCCCTAACCTTTAAAATGAATAATCATAGGTCAAAATCGTTTAAACCGATTTCTAGTAGTTTAAAGTGGGCTCTATCAAATTATATATAAAATAAATTATATAGAGAGTATGATGGTGAAAATTAAAATTTAAGAGTTTGAGTGTGTGATGAAGGTATGTGGGAGATTGTGTGAATGTGTATGTGGATGAGTGTGAAAATATGAGTGTGAGGCGTGAGATAATGAGTGAAAGAGACTGAAAATGAGCAGTTGAAATAGTTCGAGTGAGTGATTGTGAGAGTATGTGTATATGCTAGAAAGAGAAATACTGGGAGAAAAGGGAAAGAAGGAAAGAGAGTGTGTGTGACAGAAAGTGAAAGCGAGTGGGTGTGAGAAAGTGGAAGAGAATGTGTAAGAAAAAGAAAGATAATATGTGAGGAAGAATGCGTGATAAAGTGTGTGAGTGTTAGAGAAAGAGGGAGAGAGTAACATTTTGAGAGAGATTTTAAATGAAAGAAAGGGAAAATGTGAAGGCGTGGGAGAGAGGGATTGAGAGAGAAATTTAGAGAGGGAGAGATTAGTTTAGAGAGAGAAAATTAAAGAAATAAGAATTTAGTATTTAAGAGAGCGTTTGAGATAGAGAGTTAGAAAGTTAAATTGAGAGAATGAGTTTGAGGGAGATAGTGAATTTGAGATAGAAAGAGTGAGCTTGAGATAGAAATAGTGTGTGATTGAGAGAAAGTGAGGGGTATTTAGAAAGAAAAAGATGGTGATCTAAAGATAGTTGGAAAGAGAAGGAGTTTGAGAGAGATCAAACGTTTGTGAGAGAGTATTCAAGATATACAACGTTCAAAAGATGGATCATTTATGAGAAAGAGAGAAAAGAGCGTGTTTGAGATAGTGAGAGCATTTGAGAAAGAGAGAGAATTTGAGAGAAAGAGAGAGCGTTTGAGAGAGAAAGAGAGCGGTTGAGATAGAGCTCAATAGAGAGTATAATAAAGTTATTGTGAGATTGTGTAATAGAAAGACATCCTGGACCCCTGACTGTTAAAATGAGTAGTTGCTTGTCGGTTCAGTCTTTTCCTTGTAATTTCTAATACTGGAAATGGGCTTATCAAATTTTATATAAGATATATATATTTATTTATTTTTAGTCTATATAACTCGAATGATTAGTAAGAAAAGATGCACAAACAATTATATGATAATTTATACCAGTGGTAACAAGTCCCCGGGACATCAAATAATGGACTATTATGAACCACTAGTAACAAGGCCCCAGGATATAAAACAATAGAGTATTATGAACCAATGGCAACCAGGCCCTGGGATATCAACTGATGGAATATTTTCAACCATTTGTAACCAGGCCCCGCGATATCAAATGATAGAATATTTTCAACCACTGGTAACCAGGCCCCGAAACATAAGACAATAGAATATTATGGAACATAATAACCAGGCCCCGGGACATAAATAATAGCAGATTGTGAACCATTAGTAACAAGCCCCCGAGACATAAAATATAATATTATGAACCAGTGGTAACAAGGGCCTGGGATGTAAAATAGAGTATTATGAACCACTGGTTACCAGGACCCCGGGATATCAAATGATGGAATATTTTCAACTACTGGTAACCAGGCCCTGGGGCATGAAACAATATAATATTATGAGACACTGCTAACAAGGCCCTGGGACATCCAACAATAGCAGATTTTGAACCAGTGGTAACAAGGCCCAGGGTCATAAAACAATAGCAGACTATGAACCAGTGGTAGCCAGGATCTGGGATATCAAACAATACCAGACTATGAACCAGTGGTTACAAGGCCCCGGGAAATAAAACAATAGCAAATTATGGACCAGTGGTAATAAGGCCCCAGAATATCAAATAATAGCAGATTATGAACCAGTGGTAACAAGGCTCCAGTACATAAAACAACAGCAGATTATGAACCAGTTGAAATAAGGCCCCGGGACATAAAACAACAGCAGATTATGAACTAGTTGAAACAAGGCCCCGGGACATAAAACAATATTAGATTATAAACCAGTGGTAACAAGGCCCCGGTACATAAAACAATAGCAGATTATGAACCAGGGGTAGCCAGTCTTCGGGACATCAAATAATAGTAGATTATGATACAGTGGTAACAAGGCCCCAGAACATAAACTAGATTAGTATGAACCAGTGGTAACAAGGTCCTGGGATATAAAATAGAATATTATGAACCAGTGGTAGCAAGGATCTAGGACATAAAATAGGAAATTATGAAACAGTAGTAACAAGGCCCTAGGACATAAAGCAATAGAATATTATAAGCCACTGGTAACCAGGCCCCGGAACAACAAAAAACACGGGTTCCAAGTTGAAGATGTAGTTCAAACTAAGATGCTTAGTGGATAAGTCAAATGTAAGATCTAGAATTATTTTAATAAGATCATTGTTTACAACTAGAAAAGTTACTAGAAATGGGTTCACTAATTCATTGTCAAATCATGTAATCTACAGCTGTACCTTTGATAAAGGCCTATACTATAATATTTACATAAGTTATAGTATGAACTGACTAAACCGACTACACTTTTATATCGTTAGTGCGCGTGGGTATAATATCATGAGTGAAGGACGAATCCTGGATAGATCAATGCTAGAACATTGACGCGCTTAGATCCTAGGCCCAATTTTATCCTAATATCAAGGTTTCATTTTTAAACCAATTTAAATTAATTAAATTGTATTCTCCTCCAACGGACATTCCCGTAATTAAAATGATTTTCATGTTGTGTGTTGATAATTATTAGTAAATATTTAAGGAAGCCTTAATTCAAACCAAAACTTTTTGTGGTGAATTTAAATGAATGATATAGTTCCTTACGAACTCCAACAAGTATGGAGCTACAATGTCTTTAGAAAATGATATATATGCCACAATAATATATCTTCTACTTTTTTATGCGTTTATTACGTACCCAAGACCGTAGCAAGTTTATAATTTCAGGGGGGGTTTGGTGGACACATCCCCCAATTGCCGGAAGCTAGGATTTAAAATAAATAAATTATAATCAGTTCTATTAGCAAGTTGAAGATATTTTTTTTGGCAACATAACCCCCCTGCCAGAGGCTAGGACACATTATAAATATTAAACAACTCTAGAAGCTATCAGATGTCTTTTTTGGCAACATAACGCTCTAACTGCCAAAGGTTAGGAAAAATTCTACATATTAAACACCTCTAGAAGCAATCTAAAGGTTTTTGTGTAACATCACACCATAAATGCCGAAGGCTAGGGAATATTCTAAATATTAAACACCTCTAGAAGCTCCCTTAATTGCTTTTAATGGTAATACAGCCCCCTAATTTGTACTTGTATCTTAATATTGATATTGATTGAACCATAAATAAAGCCATATATATTTTGTTCATACAATTTCAAGAAGGGGTTGAACCCTCTGTCTACGGCCTTGTACGTACCTTAAAACATCGTAGATAAAATCTTTCATTGTTTTAAGTTTAGATCGATTCCTGTTTGATTTCGCCTTTTTGTTTCGTTTTCTTGGTCTTGATTCACGTTGCTTTTTAGGGTAGAACTTAGCCATGTTCAGTGAACAAAGAAAAATTTAGATTTTTTTTTTAGAAAATGCATAAAGAAATGTAGTACTCATGTTATATTAGCTATATTTTCAAACCTTTTAAGATTTTATATACTTTTTAATGTTCAATTTACAACCAGTATTAAAAGTGAAACTCATATATTTTTATACATTCATGAAGTTAATTGTAATATTCAGATAAACAGTAGGTTAAAATCAATACGCGTTTTGATATACCAAGGGATGAGTTCCTTTGATACTTTGAGTTGAAGAATAAAACTAACCCATTAAAATACTATCCTAATGCCAAATTACTAGAGGAAGGAAAAAAGAGACAAATAAACTGTCACAACTCGTCACTCAGGTAGTAAGAAATACACTTCATATGCATGTCTAGCTATAATAAATTTAATTTCCATACATTAATTTTTTTACCTTAAAATTAGTACGTAAAATGGATAAAATAGTAAGTTTGACTACTTATAACTCGAGAACTGTAATAATTATAAATCACTGAATCAATATTTATAGCTTATATTTATACACTTATTAAAATAATGCAGTTTAATTTTGATGATCGAATGACCTTAAGGGAAATATTCGTTGATCTTAAAGTGAGTACCCGCATCAGTGGTGTAGCTAGATGACATGTTATTTTCGTGTTGAGCTAGACTGCCGAGGAAGGGAAGATCGAGGTTCAAATCTCACTCGGGGGAACTGAGGGTGGTTTTCCCTAATTGGTTTTCCACACAAATACGAGTTCATATCCTTTATATTCAAACTTTCCAATTGCTATCTCTTTGGCGAAATTAGTGCTTGAAACCGTAACTGGTAGTAAGACCCGCTGATAAATAATAATAAATAACTAGAATTATTATTATAATATAGTCCTGAAGTATTCTTGGATAATCAATAAACATATTTTCTCTTAATCTATGGAGAATTTTTGAAAGTTCTCCATATTGAATGAAAACTAATTTTAATATTCTAACTAAGGTTTTCAAAAATGGGCACCATAGCAACAAAACCTTTATACTTTTATATGATAGCAATTTTGGCTCTAAATACACTATGAATAATTTTGAACTTTTTATTCTTGCTGCTATTGGAAATACATGGCACAAGTCAGAGGCAACAATATTGATAATATACCTAATTGTTTAAATGGTCAGCTTTGTTAGCTCTAGAGATTATTACGCACGCAGGGTTGACTATCGATCATCAGCTGGGAAAAAATAGATAGCTCATTTCAATCGAATACAAAATACAAAACACTCCATGTGATTATTGAATAAAAACTATAGAATGACCATTCAATAATTTGGTAGCAATAGTTATCATCATTCATTGTGCCTATCACTACATAGGCCTACCGTTCTAGAACAATATTCTCCCTAGATATATTATTTCGAATGATTCTTGATTGACCTTCAGCGATGAAGACATCCTTCATAGTCCGTACGTGCATGACGCGTATGAGAAATTCACAACTATTGTTTCCGACGGGACGCAATTCAACCGGACGTGGAAGGACAATGATAGAGAGTGGGAGGGTGAAGCGAGAGATTGATGGCACGGGTCAAAGGTCATTCTGACAGCGGGTCATAGAGAAGTCAGCGTTCTGTTAAATTTGAAACGCAGTGACGCTTCTGTCACACCCGCATGGACATTCACGTATCGTTTTTTAAAAAACTTTTTTCTACTCCGTTTTCTACTTCGGTTGAGAGGATAGTTTTAAGTGCTCTTTGGAACTTTATCTTATACACACAAAAAAATTATTTCAGGAAGAATGGTCAAAATATTATTACCATCGTCCTCTGCTGCATTTACAGGCACATGGACTAAACGTTGAACTCCTTAAGTCATGTTTCCTAGTGATTGGGAAGCATGGGTTTTATTCCGGGCTCGTTGTATGAAGGAAATGTTTAATCACCGTGGGTTTTTTCCTAGTAGTAATATTTCTGTAGTGTAATATTTATTAATCCTTCTCTCCTACCATTCTAGTAGTAAAACGCTGTATGTAAATTAATAATTATTTTTTTCTGCGCAACATCTTATTTCACAGCCACCCCGGTGGCGTAGCTAGCTAACGTTCTAGTTTCGTGTTGAGTTAAACTGCCGAGGACGGGCTGATTGAGGCTCGAATCTCACTCAGGTGAATTATGGGAGGTTTTCCTTACATGGTTTTTCACTTTCCCTTAACGTAAATGCGTGTTCATTTAATTTAAATTCTACCTTCTCAATCCATAACCCACTAGCATAATTAGTACTTAAGCTTCGAAAGAAGAAAGCGCAAGTATTTTTATAGTTTTTATAGAATTGACATTTTTTGCCAAAAAAAATCAAATATTTCTCCAGTAGTAACTCAGAAATAAGTTTTCTGCACATTCTAAAATCAACAGCTCTTGAATATTTGTCAAGTATGTTCTGGAATTTTGTCAAAACATTTTAAATAAAGAGAAAAAGTTTTGACAAAATTCTAGGACACCCTTGACAGGTATTCAAGATCTGTTGATATTAGCATGTGCAGAAAACTAAACTCTATGTTGCTACTGAGGAAATATTTTATTTATTTTGGGCAAAAAAAATATAATTCTATAAAAACTGTAAAAAAGACTTGCACTCCTTTCTGCCGCACCCTAAACGTATAAACCGCACGGGTAAAATGTCACGGTGCTAAGTATTATTATTATTATTATATTATTTTAAGTTCAAGCTGTATAAATGTGTACTAACTACTCTAGAGTATATGAGATGACGAAGGTTGACTTTAGAGGAAGTGTACCTGAATTTACGTGTGAGGATAGTGAAAAACCATTAAGTTAAGGCCACCTTTTGTACATCCAAATGGTATTCAGACACTGTCATGTATACTGGTGTGAGTATAGCGTTTGACAATTTAACAGCAGAAGTAGGTATCACATTATATTTATCTACTTTAGTACTAGAACTGGCTATCATTTACCTTGAACCCTTATAAAAATGAGTGTTAATTAGGTGAATTGTAGGTTAATACACAATCATTTATCTCCAAATAGAGAGGAAATAGGAAAATTAACAGATCTGAAATATGAACCTTAACTCATAAATTTGATGGTCTAACAACGGCCTACAAGGTAAAAAGCAAACACGCTAATGTACTATGTAACTAACTTAACTTGCATTGTGAACAAGAGCACTTGTCGAATTGCGGAATGAGGTATGCCTGTTAGCCATTCCACACGAGTTACGGAACAATCTGTAATACCATTCAATTCCTAACCACTAACTTAACCTAACCTAACCTAGCCCATCCTAAGAATCAAATAACCGAAGCTATTATTTATGCCCATTTTAGCCTAACAAAATTTAACATTAACTAACATAACACAACCTAACCTAACCACCTAACCTAACTTCCGTGTTCCATTTTGAACAATATTATTATGAATTTAATTTTTACTCCGAGTTTCGTGTAAGAATAGTTCCGAGCTAATGTGAGTTGTTCCACAATTCGTGTTCACCGTTGTGAACATCCAAAGAAATTTAAATGTTTCAAATAAACTATGTAAAATTAAAATTAATCTTAGATCCTTGTGATCATAATATTTATATTATTAAAATCTAATAATTATAGTTTAAATTTATCGTCATATTTCAGGTGGATTAGTTGTTTTAATTAAAGGCTAATGAATTAAAGTACCTGAAGCAAATGGGGAAAAAATGTATTTATTAATTAAATATTTGTAAAACAAGTTGATACAGTAAATATAGCATAAATAGTTAAATTTTAATTAATTTTGAATGAAAATGTATTTTACACAAATATTAAATAAACCTAAAATGTTTTAATTTTAGCGTTAGTTTATTGTTATATAGTTTTCAAACAAAAATACCATAAAATAATATTAGGTATAAAATAGTTAGTCATTATAGTAATGGATGGAAATGAATAAATTAAATTACGAATTGGGTAGGAGTTGATAAAAATAACAAGTTAGTAGGCTCACTTAAAGATAGGATTGATTGCTTTGACAAGTTAATTTTAAATTTAGATAGTCAGCGTTCTGCTGTATGAATAAGACACAGTGTGTAAAATTTCTCATATTATACTACAATCATACAGATATCACCTGAAAATAAACTTGCAGATATTGAAATCTCTCACCCCCTTATCATTGCCTGAAAGGGTGGAAGGGTTCCCACGATTGAATGGAGAATTGGTGTGGACACGAATGAAATGTAAGCTTACTCATGCAACCTTGAATCCCGCACTAGATCCAGGCAGTGGACCAACGGAAGAAGATAAGGAACAGTTAACCGACGCGCAGGAAATTTAAAAAGTGTTTAAATCTAAAGATAATGGATACATATTTAATTTTGTTTCCATTAATATCCTTCCACCATTTCAGGCAAAAATAAGGGAATGAGAGAGAATAAATATCTGCAAGTTTATTTTCTGGTGGGGTTTGTGTTCTTGTAGTAATGGATATATAATCTTTAAATAACGCATCTCACATGTCATTATAAATTATTCTCATTAAATTTGTCTGACACACTTCGGTGTCCGAACGATCTTAAGGTGTCACTCTCATTAGAGACTGGCTTGGTGATGATGGGAAAATTGGGGTTCTAATCCCAGTTAGTGTCTACTGAGGGTGTATTTTGATAAATGGTTTCCCACTCTACTTCCATGCAAATACGGATAGATGAATTAGATCTAAAATACGTTCTTCTTCATCATCACTCCGTTAGAGAGTAGTAATTATATAAGCCTATAACCTGAATAGTTAATAAGACGCACTATATAAGAATGGTAATATCTATAAGTCAGAATGCCGACTGTCCAAATTTATAAATAAACCAGCTGCCGCCCGTGACTTCAACGGTACAAACAAATAATGATATCTATTTTTTATTAACACACTTTATAATATTAGTTTAGATAGTCACATTTCAGTTTACCTACCTAACATACATGCATTGTTTCATAGAGCGGTTTGCAGTAATTATCACAATTTTTATTTTGTTATACTCTTCATAACTTTAAAACCAATATACCGATTTGAATAATTTGAAAAGTAATTTACTCCTACATAAACAGGCTTATGATTTAATAATTGATTTGGATAAGGATTCATATCATGATACAGATATAATCACTTTTTGTTCGCATCCGTGTTTTAGTTGAATAATTTTCAACCAAAAACGTTTATTGTAACATAACTATAATAATTACATGTATTGTCTCACGGACTTTTTTGTTCACATTTGTGAGAACGATCAATATATATAGTAGTTTTTTTTATGTAATACCAATAGTTATTGCAGCGCACGCGGAGAAAGCATATTTTGAGGCAGTTTTTTATACCTTGTGTAAAACTATCGACATTTTTTATGATGAATAAATTAAATTTTCTAAATAAAATATATCCTATGCTACTCGCTGATAATGTAGCTTTATATTGGTGAAAGAATTTTTAAAACCGTTCCAGTAGTTTTTGAGTTTATCCATTACAAACCAAAAATAAAATCTTTTCTTTTTATAATATTAGTGTAGATGTAGGTAGTTACTGCAATCAATCCGAAATTTGAGTGTCAGCCTACGTGCTTGTTATCGCTATTAATTTCTATCCACTTTATAATTATATATTATATATTTTTTAATTCATCATATTTGACTGAAGGGAGAATATCTATGTTTAATTTGACCATTTGGAATCTCATCTGTCTTTTTAAATCCAGCTGTTGGTTCCACGATTAATGCCATATGCTTGTATTAATTTGAATTAAACATAGCACAGATATTATTTTAACTTAATTTGAAGGAAGTATGCTCATTTTATATATTGTATTGTGATTCATACTTTTAATCCAAGCAAACAAGGTTATCTATTAATATAGTATTTTATTTAATTAGTGTCCATTGGTTTTCTGTCTGACTTGATCGATCGTTTCAAGTTAATCCGATAAATAAAGTTCATTATCGCAGTATTGCTATGTGTACTATGCACAATAATCTACAAATTAAATGTCAAAATAAAAGTAAAGGCTTACATTTTAAAATAATATACAAAATATTTCTTAATTTTATTCGATCTATTATTTAAATGTTTATTTAGCCAAATTATGCGGCATGAATAAGTATTTATTTTAAAAATTAGTATCTGTCGATTAGTTTTAAAATAAAGTGTAGAAAAAAATTAATACATAATTTCAGTTTTTATTAATGATCACTTTTTTAAATTAACGAGAACGTAAGACTTTGAATTTCCATCTTGGAGAGGTGATAAAAAAAGTCCTTAAAAATAAAATAAAAAATTCCATCCCTCCTGTTCCACACTCTTTCCTGTCAGATTTTAATGAAATAAATCACGGTCATATTGATTCCGTTTATGATATATTCTCTATATTAAATCTGTGCCTTACGGTGGGGTGCTGGCCTCAACCCGTCAATTGCCTCACCCAGCTCCAATATTCCAATATTTCATCGGTCTAGACAAAAAAAAGTCCACCTTGGGAGCCAACAACAAAAATTTCAGAGCCATATTTAGAAGCATTTTTAAAAGAGAATGACTCATATGAAGATAATATATACACTCCATATACTCTGAATGGTAAATGTCAGGTTACAATGAACTCTGTGAAGTAAATGCCTATAAATCATCTTGGCTCTTACTAAGGTACATATTGTTTTCTGTTGAAGACAACAAGTTATGAAACGAACCTAAGTAATCTAGGCTAGAAAAATATAATAACATATTATAAATTACTATGGAAAAAATATGGTCTAATGCAATATTTTAATCAAACATATATGCCGATTTATTTAATTTTTATTCATAATAGTTGTTATTTTTTACGTTTTTACTTTAACATAACCTAGATACTATTTCTGTTGTCAAAATCCCCTTTTCTCAACTAATACAAAGCCTACAGCAATGAATAAGGTATCACTGGATAGGATTTTTTTTACCTATTTCTGACATAGCATAATCAGTTTACCTAAAAGCACATTGTTTTTTAAAATTATAAGTTAAAAGAAAAATCTAAATTCAAGATGATTGCATTCTAACATCAAATATTGTATACAAAGATGTATTGTAAATACGTTCAAATTAATAAACTATCTTTGCTATTTTGTGTATACACCTCGTTGAGTAATTTATTTCAACACCCCAACAAAAGACTAAATTATTTTGGAGGTTTAGGGGTGTGGAGGTTGATTGTGCAACGGTTTCGCAAGGGTTTATTGGTGGGAATTACTTTTGTTTACTATGACACTCACTTTGACCATCTTATAAATTGTCTATATTTAAAATGAAGGAAATTTGAAAAAATATTTTCATCAACTAAATATCATAATATTAAACATTTTCTCATTTTCAAATTCTGATCAATAGAGAATTGGCACACTAGACTATCAAGAAATTAAGCTGAATATTAAGTGGCCCAATTCTTGTAGAAGTATTACCATCCTTGGCCTATACCATCTTGGAACAATTTGGGGTAAGCTTGCTAACCTTCAGGATAAATATAATGATCCTCCAATTACTCTGAGAGCCAAAAAATATTAACTTTAGTGGTTCCACTATGGATTGAATTTTTATTCTAGTTGGTCTTCAAGTAACCAATGCAAGTATAAATCATTCATATGTCAAGATAGACGGAGTTTAGGATTCGATAATTATATTTCTGTGACTGTTAGCTCCATTTTTATCTCAATAATTGAGGCCAACAAGAGGCCCACTAAGAGAGTATAAATTTTCTCCACACCTATGTATATATATCTGACACCTTATTTCAGTTTGTAACGTGTTTGTCTACCAACCTAAGGGCCCCGGGTTCGATTACCGGCATGGTAAAAAAATATCCTTGGTTAAATATGGATTTACCCTTTCCCCATTATGTATTAATGGCCGGGGACTGGATGTTGTGCTATTGATAGTATTTAGTTAGCTTGTAAGTCATATGAAGCTATGACAGGCCTAGCCAGCTGTTAGTGGAAAACATACGGCTTGAATAAAAATACTTACCCAGGTTACAGGATAGAAACATTGATATAAATATATATATTCTATCTTACTCGGTCATATAGTATTAATTACAATTAATATTTAACTAGAAGAAACTAATGTGTAGTTCATTTAACTAAGTTTTAAAACTAACATTATTTGTGTTAGTAAAGTAGTACTTTTAATGTATTGTATTTAAAATTCTCATCTAGACCATTTTAATACAATTGAGGCAAAAATTCGTTTTATTTATGATTCAACTTGTGATGCCTTTCCTTTCTTACAAAATAAGCTTATTAATGTATGTTTCTATAACTACACAATGAGTAAGGCATGGATTAAGGGTCCATGATAATAGCTTATCTTTTTACAATTTTTATAGCAACATTTTTTGCTCAAAATAAACAAAATATTGATTTAGTACAAATATAGTGTTTAATTTTTTTACATGGTGACCTCAATAGTTCTTGAACATAAAAAGTCATGTTAATAGCAACATTGTATGAGAATCTTTAAAAACGAAAAAAATACAGTTGTCATTAAATTTCAGGACACCCTTCCTTAACCGATAGTGAAGAACTGTTGAGGTCAACATATGAATTAAAGTAAGCTCTATTTTTCTACTGAAGCAATAATTGATATATTTTGAGCAAAAAAAAAAAAGATCAATAATATTTGCCATACAAATTGTTGGAACACTGGCCTTTTCTTGCATCCCCTCCCACTCTACTTTATTCTTGGAATTTATTGATGGCCTGTAAGGTTCTCATTAGTTTTAATATGTTTCAAAAATAACTTTACATTAGTTCAAGATAGATATAATGTTTAAAAAATATAAATATCTTCTAATATTCTACCAAAATATTCTGTGTGTGGGAATGGCCCTAATATATATTACTTTGCTACACTTCTCACATTAGCTCTGTCAGTAACGTGTATGTCTACTGAGATCAGGGTCCCGGGTTCAATTGCCGGTATGGCCTAAAACATTTATCATTTGTTAAATGTGGCTATATACTTTCACAATGATAAATTAACGGCCAGGGACTAGATGTTGTGCCGATCCTAGTCTTAAGTTAGATTATAAGACATATGAAGTCACGACAGGCCTATCAAGCCGGTTGTAAAAAACATATGACTTGAATAAACAACTGACTCAGGTCACAGACTGGTCACATTAATGGATGTAAATTAAAGTCAAATTTCTGACCACCCAAAAAAGTTTCCTATTTTATACAAGCAAATGTTTTAAATTTCTTTAGTATCAGGTTTCTGTAAAATAAATACCAAAATAAATATAATATATAATATATATATATATATATATTTCCCTAGATATTCATCTTAAATTCACATACTTATGTCTTAAAGCCAATAATACATATAGGTCGACTAAATTTGTGTTGACACATGGATTATTAGTCTATAATTCTAATTGGCTTATGATTACCGTTCTAATCCATATTCGATATCGGTCCCAAATCCGAGATTGATTGATATTGTATTATGGTTCACTATAATGCCTTCACCAAATCATGGAATATGTCTAATTACAAGCTATTACGTTCATAAACAGTATTATTAATGGTTTTAATCCAAGATATATAATTGTGTAAGGCTTTTATTGAAAACACACCCAAATTAGTTGAAAAGAGAAATAAAAGCATAAAACAGCATACTTGTGAGATTATAATAGTGTATCAAGCCAGAATTTGAGTCAATGAATTACAAATATATATATATATATATATATATATATATATGCGCTTATGTCACCATATGTTGTCCGCTAAACATTCCTGTTCTCATAAAGGTGATGGTGGATATGTAACGGTCTTTTTATTTTGGGGTACCATGTAGGTGAGGTTACTTCGTCCCTATAAGATGATAATGATAATAATAATGTATTTTCAGTATGTCTTAAACATTGCTTAAAACCTAATTAACCAGAACATTGCAACCATATGAACAACTTCCTATAAGGAAAATTACCCGTGGAGCCACCGGGAATCGAAACTGGAAACTTTAGATTAGTATCCAAGAATGCTGACCAATTGATCAAGAAGGCAGCTACTACATTCATCGTTCATCAAGTACAATGTGAGCTTAGCGACTGAAATGTTCGGCCAGCTGGTATTTTATTTCCTTTATGTAACCATAACATTGCAACCATATGAACAACTTCCTATAAGTAAAATTACCCGTGGAGCCACCGGGAATCGAAACTGGAAACTTTAGATTAGTATCCAAGAATGCTGACCATTTGATCAAGAAGGCAGCTACTACATTCATCGTTCATCAAGTACAATGTGAGCTTAGCGACTGAAATGTTCAGCCATGTAGTATTTTATTTCCTTTATGTCGTCCTACTATCCACCTACCTGCATCGGTGGCCGCATGGCTTGAGGCACCATTATCGTGCTGAGTTAAACTACCGATGATGGGGAAATCAGGGTTTGTATCTCGTTCGGGTGTACAAAGGGAGATTTTTCAAAGTAGTTTTTATAATTTCCCCACACGAAAATGTGGTTACACTTCTACTAAATTTAATCTGATTCATACCTAACTAAGCAGCATAATTAGTTCATATGTGTATAGCCTGAACAGTTATTAATATGCAGTGCTAAATATATATATATATATATATATATTATATCTGTTTGATACATTTACCGATAATAATCTAAACACTTATATAAAATAAATTTGAATGTTAGAACTTTGAGGAAATTTACCTTAATTTGCATGGAGGGAAAGTGATAAGCCCTTTAAGAAAATTCATTTTGAGCAGAACCAGCTGAAATTTGAACCTTCCCGTGAACAGTATATCATTATAGATAATATTGACTTTTAATTCACGGACCTATTGATGCAGTTATTTCCAAAAATATAAATTTTAAAACTAACTTTATATAAAGTTTAAATTTCTTATTATGGTTTTATAACTAATCTTTAGTTGTAACCAAACTTTTTTTTCTTCTCAAAAATGAATAATTTTGAAATAACTTCTTTCTCAGATGATAACGCGAGTTGGCAGTTTTTCCACTGAGATCAAGAAGCTTTGAGCTACGGGACAGAACAATAGTGTGTGTGTATATAATTCATAGTTCTCCCACAAAGGGGAGGAAATGCTAATCCAGATTGTTTGCACATTCAAATGGGAAAGTAAATTAATAAGGAAGTACAGTGCATGACTGTTTGCTATTAGCTGTAGCGTACTTAAACATTCGGAGACAAGAGTTTCACTAAGACCTTTCGAAAAGTTTAAACTCGCCTGAGAGAGCCGAACTTTGCTGATTTGCTAATAAATTATACTTAGTTTCAAATCTTAGTGATTTTCCTAGAGTATAGTTAACTTAAACTTAAAAGTTATTTAAGACATTATTTTGTTTTTATAAAACTATTAGTAGACTTATGTATAAGCTAAATATCTAATCTTTTCTAAATAACTTATTTAATTGACATGGTAATGATACTATCGTTTTAACATTAATTTTAACATTATAAAACATAACATGAAATTTGTTTGTTTTAAGATATTCGATAAACACAAATATAAACTTATTTTTAATGTTTAAATTGAGTGAATATTTTATGCCAAATTATGTAATAGCAAGAAAGGTCACTTCAATTCTACGTTTCTCCGACCTGTTCTATAAGTGTAATTAAATGTGAACTGCACAGGCGGGTGGTAAGACGCGTTGACAAAAAAAAAGAAGAAGAAATTCTTAAGAATGATTTGAGTCAGGTGTTATTTTAAAACATATTACCTTTTATTATTATAGAAGACAATAGTTAAAACAAAGAAGTGGCTATCTCCTTAAAATTAATCAAATTTAATCATTTGACACATCTAACAACATTTTTTAAAGATATGTTTCAAAGTTTCAAAAATGAAATAGTTAGATCGTAAATATACATATGTATATACGAGTACGTATGTGTGTGTGTGTATATATATAGAGATATACATATATATATATATGTCTTCCGAATGTTATTATTATTATATTAATTACATATATCCTTAATAGGTATGATTACCAAAATATACCATGACCAACTAAATGTTCAATAACTCCTTATTACCAAAGGTTCCAACCATTCTTAATCGTATAGTAACCTTCTTTGACTGACTGTTTCATTTTCACAACAGCTGTAATATATTTTTTTTATAATTAATGGTAATTAGTTTGGATCGCCTCCAAGTATTCCTCAATTAATTTCTTCTGCGTATTATGATGTCATAAAACATTCGAAAACATGTTTATTTGCTGATATACGGGAGTGTTAACTGGCGCCACGCAGTAATGATGTGAATACGCAACGGTGCCAGTCGTGATATAATACGTCTGGCCCATTGCCACCATGTGTTGAAAATAAAATAATACAGTAAAACTGTAGCAGTAAGTAATAGGTAATTTTGTAATACAGTAAAATATAGAATAATGCTTTATAATATTCTTTTTCTAATAATAAGCTATATTTTTGTAACAATTTAACATTATAGTAGTTTTCGATTTTTTAAATAAAATTTACAAAAATAAAATATTATTCAAATACTTATTTAATAATATTGCTTCAATAATAATATCATGTATTAAAGTATGGGGTTTTTGAATATTATTTAGAACGTTATAGCTTGTTGCAAAATTGCAATGGCACTAGTCCTCGTATTATTATTTTTGCGCCAGAGCCTAAAGTTTAATCAAATGAATAATTTGTATGTCTGTCATGAGCATTGCGCTATATTTACTGCACTCAGGTAGTATCGGAAATAATGTTATGGTCAATCTAATTTTGACCAAACTACGAGAGAGAGAGAGCGCTGAGATTGCCCTGGCTGTTGTATTGCCAGGCATTGCTGTTACACTCTTGACAGGAGTAAGAAGAACATCTCAAGGAGCCTTGAAGTTACCCTTTAATCTCGCAATCACAGAGATGCCAGCTTGAAACATTTCAACAGGGGACAGGGGAGGTAAAGTTTCTGTAGGATTGTAAACTCATTGTATGGAATGAGGGTCCGTTGCTACATGAAACCACATTCAAAGCATTTTATGTAACCATGCAGGACCTCAGATGTAATAATGAAAGAATGGGAGGCGTCACTCTGGTGTTGGATAGCGAATTTAGACAGACGCTTCTTGTCTTTTCTACGTGGGACAAAAAAAACAACCTTCCAACATTTATAGTGGCATTCAAAGACTAAGTTAACTTAAAACATGCAAGTTAATGAGACCAGTGGTCTTCTGACCAATAGTTTGCGTATAATCTACTGCAAATAGAAAACTATATATGTTGCTTTTGATGATCAAAATTGGTTTGTATCGATGGAAGACTTCGGAAGTATTTTAAAAACTCACCAAGAGCTGAAATATGCGGTGTTCCCAAATATGGCACAGCACCTTGACGATCATACGTGGCTGTGTCAAAGAGATATTAATAAAATCAAAGCAATACTATAAATAATATCAATACATACATTTTAACAGAACTGCTCTGCACCCTTCAAATATATAGTTGGCAATCGACACAATCCCTGGTACAGTTATTAGGTGGTCAACTTACCAACAAGGTGTTTAAACTCATTGGAGATATCTGAAGCATAAAATTGTTATGACTATTCTGCTTTTTAAGAATCTAAATACCCCTTCATTCTGCAAGGGAACACGACTCAATGCCAAGAAACTGATAATGAATGTGAGTATAGCCACAATCATGATTAGACATGCCGCAGGTGAAGCCGTCCCCGTCCAAAGAATCCCAATCATCTCATCTGATGTCACATTTCAATATAAACGCTTTCAGTTCCCTCTTATTTTGTTTCGCCTTGAGCATCAACAAGGCACAAGGTCAATCTATTAAAGTTGCCTGTCTCTACAGCAGCCCCGTGGCTTCTTTGGTGCTGACTGACAGCTCATAGCTGACTTCTGACAGTCAACATTTAGGTAAATACCTAAATTTTGACTGTTAGAGGTGACAGCTGCTAAACACATGATTTTGCAGATCATTTTGTTCGACGTAGGGATACATAATTTGGTCTAGTAACTTTTCAAAACCGTCAGCTGTCAGCTGTGAACTGTCAGTCAACACCAAAGAAGCCCTGGGGCTACTGTATCTATTGGCAAAGTGTTTTTTTTTCAAGGACAGCTAGCTGTATGTATCTTGGTTGTTCCAGAGTTGTAAATAGTGAGAATCTCTACATCTTAGCTCTAAATGGAAGGACAGCTGATATTGTTTATTCAGAGGCCCTTAAGGTATAGGATAGGTAGTATGTAACTATTATATGTAGCTTTTATATATAATATATATATATATATAGTAATTACAATAACAAGGCCCTTGGCAACTTAGGACTCAAAATAAACATATTTATATTAACCTTCCACGTACAGTCATTAAACCGGGCGACGACGCCGGGTACTTCAGTTAGTTTATTAATATTCTTTATGAACTATTGTCCACGTGTTGGGAACCGCTAATTTAGATATTTCATTTAAATTTGATTCATTGTAAGACTGTCCAGAGGTATTTATTTTGAAACACTTAGCACCAAAATTTAATAAATAGCTATCAGGTTGAATTTGAGAGTAAACCTTTATCGGGTTTTATTTAATATTTATATATCAGTTATAGTATATTTGTAAGAAATTAAATTGTAAACTAAAGTGGTATAGCTTGTTGCAATACCAAATATTATTTGCCTTTGGCATTATAAAATAGTATATTTCGATCAAGAATGTATAAGTATTTGACCAATATTAATATATTAACTAAGAATTTTACAAATAATATGTAATTAGAATTAATTTGAAACATTTGTTTTGAGTTTTTAATTAATAATTGAATAATATCACAGATACAATAAAAATATTTTTAAAATAATGCCATATTTTTTTGTAAGTTAATTAATTAAGAAATTACTATTATATTTTTGTAATAATGTTCATGCTTATTTGGTATGGAGTAGTAATAATTTATAGTGAGGGTAGGTCTTGTTTTATTATTTTCTCCTTATTTAATATATATAAAGTTTTTCTTCTAAAGATGAAGACATGTTTCAGTGAATTTGACCTCATATCCAAGTCTTGTTTGTGTTAAAGATGATTGATTTTACTTCACACAATTGGAAAGTAGTGAAAATTGTTACCTAGTATGATGATCAACCATCTCATCACCCTAGGTAAATTTTTCACAACTTTCCAATTGTATGAAGTAAAATCAATCATCTTTAATACAAATAAGACTTGAAGATGGTGTAAAATTCACCGAAACCTGTCGTCATCATAGAAGAAAAAATAAATATATCTAAAATAAGGTGAAGGAATTAAAAACAAATAATTAACCTCACTATCAATTATTATATTTTTTCCTTTCTTTTCATTAAATATTTCTTGCTGTCCCCCCCCCTTTTTTTTGTTTATAGACTAATTCTACCCTTACCAGATATTTATAAAATGATTTATAATAAAGTGTTGACCAAGCAATTCAAATAGTATATAAGAACGTATGTAGAGTACTATTCATCTTAATTACACGTATTTGGAACTAAAATATTGACACATTTCGCAAAGTTCATGTGATATTAGCAACGGAGCCTTCACTTAATGATACAAAATGGTGTTCACTCTTGTGTAGGGCCGCTCGATATTAAAACCATGCACATTTTGAAGTGCGATATTTAAACGCACGGGAATCTGGGTGAATGGGGTAAATGAGGAGAACCTGAACATAGCGAGAGAAAAAATAGAGAGTTAGAAAATATAATGAGAGTTCCTGTTGTTTGAATAGTTTCTTTTTTTATTACACATTATATAAATAGAATTTATAAAAACGAATGTTATAAAATACCTTTTAACATAGAGAGAGAAAGAGAAAACTCTTTTTTGATAGTGTCAATTATTTTAACCGTTGTATAAACTATTTAGATTGTATTTAATCATATAAAATAAATTGTAATTACATTATAATACGTTGCTTTGTCTTTTGAAATATTTATTTTGTTCATCAAAAAGTTTCATTTACAAGGGTTGGTATTGGTTTCAAATAAGATTCTACGTTTAATAAAGGGCTTAGTTACTCTTAAGATGTATGGGTTTGTGAAAGATAAATAGAGGAAATGCACTCGTTTCATCGTAGAGAAATAACATTTTAACCTCTGAGAAAATTTAATAAGTCCAGAACCGGTGGTAGGGATGTGTTATCGAAACTGTAATCATTAAAAGTATCGGAAGAAAAATATCAATACCTTACTAGTATCGAAATAAAAGTATCTATAACAGTAACTATCGTTATATATTCTTTTTCCAAGATTCTTTTTCGCAATCTAACTTCTCAAAAAACTTACATAATTACTCACTTCTGGGTGGTGCCATTTTTAAACTACATTCATTGTTGATATACTCTAATATGATAGAGTATTAACTATTGACAAACAATAAAATAATTGACGCTTTATCCTGCTTTATCTACTTATTATTATTAGCACCGCGTCTTACTACCCATTCGGGTTATACCACTTACGCTAATGTGTAATGGTAGGGTGATTGTGAGATGAAATGGAGGACCTACAGTTTAACGTGGAATCCGAACCACGGTGGAGGCCTGGAATTCCCCACATTCACAAGATGTCTTGTCAGAGGTGAAGGAAGGGTTTGGTAATCAGATAAATCTGTTCCAGGACCGAGGATTGAACCCCGGCCACCAGTACAGAAGTCTGACACCTTACCCCTAGACCACCAGGTCATCTTTATATCTACTTAAAAAATGCACATACATTTTCTTCTTCGTCTGAATGTATTTTGTTTACTTTGTGATGACAATTGATAAAATAAGGGGGGGGGGG
>CABFOW010001668.1:41700-51760 GCA_902141385.1 Timema californicum
GGGTTTCTTACTTGCCAAAACTAAAAGAATAAACTATATATCGGTGTGGTAGAAGATTGAAACATGTCAGGGAGATGTAAGGACAACTACAAACTACAGTAAAGGTCTGAAAATTTTTTAATAAACCATAAATTTGAAGTACTTCTTCTCAAAATTCCAAAATCTAAAATAACTTCTATACTTTCCACCTCCCCCTTAGCATCTTCCTGGAACAATGTATATTAATTGGTTTCACTGATCTAATTATCATGATTGCGAGAATATTTTTCTGTCATTGCATTAAATTCATTTATGCACTAAGAATGGGGGATTGTTAAGATTTTGTTTCAAAGACTTAATTATTTTGCTAATTTTTTTGAATGGCATAATTGGTTTGGGATTTCCATGACTATTTCAGGCAGGTACACAGGTAAACTATCAAAATTATTACAGTCAGAGGTTGAAAATACTTATCTCAATTAATGTATGTGGCTTACCCGTGTGAAGAACGCTTAAAACTGCTAGTAATAATATAAATTATACATGCATGTATATAGTAAGGATATTTGTATGATTGTGAGTTTTTATGTTTTATCTCTTCTTTATTGGACTTTGGTGTGTTAATTAATCTATATTTTAATATGTCAATAAATGTACTTTACATAACTATTTAATACTTGTGTTTTTTATTTATGTAAATGGTTTATTTGACATATTCTAAATCAGCAATTAATTATAATATTAAAATTACTTATATACATATATATTTATACATTATACATGGTGATAAATTGTAAGAAATGTAAATGAAATTTATTCATCCAAATTTAAAATATAATTTATTACTATCTAGTTGGGTTTATCATTGATGTGTAGGTCGAGGCTTTATCCCAGTTATTTGTAATTAGATCTAATTCTTTCCTAAATAGTTTTTTACTCACAATTAATGTGAATGTGGGAACATAAAAATTCTACCTATCCTACTCCTACCCAATTAATGAGGCTTAATGTGAATGTACCAGACGAGCAATAAGACGAACTGACCAAACTTACCTATTCAGTACCAATTTTCGTTTCACGGGCCCTAAAAACATTCCATCTACCTTAAATCTGTGTCTAAAGTAAATGTCATTAACGAACACCATTATTTATTATGCGTTTCAATGAGGTCAAAGGCAACTTCCACTAAGGACACATTGTCGTCCTTTCCCCCCACCCCCACGAGAGGTCCTTGTGACGTGTCCCTCAGCCCTTCCGAAACTCACTTTAGTATTCTGTGAAGGTCTGGTTGTTAATTATTTAGTTCAACAAGCGGAATATCCCGTGGAGACTTCAACTGATCTCTTATGAAGGCCGTACCAGATCCACGCGTGTTTGTATTGCCCCCTTGGCCCTGTTACAGGAATAATATCAGAAGCTCTCTTGGGGGGTTTCCATCTCTCTTTTCCTTCACTCCACATATCTCTCTACATATGCACATACCCTTCAGACACCCTTGGTACAACTGCAAACAATGCTGCCAGAAATATATATCATACAATTTTATTTAACATACTTTTTAATTATTAATATTTGAGGCATTTAACGTGCACTTTCTGAAACAAAAGGTTATTTAAATATATGACAATAATTGACCTTGAGATGAACTTGAAGACGTTCACTAAATAAAAAATAAATGATGTTATTTTGTCAGTGTCTTAAAACTAAGCAACCTTATATGAAACATATTTTCCTTAAATGCACTTTTTTTTGTAAGATAATTCGTTGTGCCAAGATAGCTTGGCACAGTGAAATATCTTACAAAAAAAGCGCATATATATATATATATATATATATATATAAAGAGAGAAAGTTTTATATACATATATATATACATATTGTGGTTTTTGCAAGGGTCATAAGACTAGAGAGTATCCAAACAATAGCTCATATTTACCACAGGCTCCATTAAAACGCAGCCGTATGGAAAAACCAAGTTTAGATAAATATAATCATATTTTCTGTTTAATATGAATTGTTCATTTACTAATATATTTTCACGCTGTTAGCTAAAGTGTAGATTAAAAACGAATGTATCATGGCAAAGGATGATATCAGCTAAACTACTTCCATTTCTCATGGTTGGTTGCTTCTCTACCTGTTGTATCCGAGATCACCCCTCTCCATACACAAACCCCATCCATCCACCCACCCTTTATTTCCAACCCCCCTGGCCCCCTGCGCTTCAATCAAGGCGAGTTAACCGGGAGAATTAGCCGCTAATCACGTTTAATGCAGAGGCTGTGCGTTATTCCCCTTTATGTCTTAGAACAGAGATGTTCCCCCTTGTCGGGTAATACGGTTAAAAGCAATGCATCACACCCTTAATTCAAGTGGTAATATGGTGGTGTACAATCACTATAGGGACCTTTTTTTGTTCCTTTTCACCCAGTCTATAGAAGTTTTTTTTTATATAATGTTAGATTGAAATAATAATAATTATTTCTTATTGTCCTAATTCAGTGGCTTTTATTTTCACTTTAGACACAAAATATTTGATATATTTAAGGGAACCACTTAAGTGTGTTAATAATATTATATTAGTTTGTGGCATAACATGGTTGTAGTTAGATATAAAATATCGTCACCCCACCCTCCCCCTCCTCAAAGACTTTGCCCTTATTATTATTATTATTATTATTTAAAAAAAGTATAACCACCAGTCCATTCACCTTGCATTCTATTTACTCTATGAGGTCAGGAATAAAGAATATGTAATATTATAAAAAAATTACAACATTAGTGTGGAAAACAAAATAATTAAAGGATATAAAACTAATTTAACCCGGAGAAATCTAAGCACTATCTACCTACCCATCAGTGAAAAACCAAATTATATGAGTCTGATATTTTATCCCACGTATTTATCGATATGGTCAAGGGATAGCTATCATACTTGGAAGAAAATATGGTTAATAGATTTAAGGATATATTTGTAGTATTTAAAAGGTTTTCTTTGCTTAAATTAGTTTTTTAATATATTTACATAGCACTATGTTTAAATACAATGCCAGGTTATACGCATATGTACTAACTAAACTAAAGAGTTAGGGAGGAGAATGGTTTAATTTAGAGGAAGTATAATGACGTTTGCATTTAGGAGGCAGGAAAATCGAGAAAACCATAGTCAGCACACCGGCCAAGATTAGAAAACTGATCTCTCAATTATCGGCAGTTTAATCTATTACATTCTAATGTAATCTTAGACCATGCGGCCACTGAACTGGGTTAGAAATTTTTTAAATCTATTTAAGCTTAATCTAGGACTTAAATTAAAAGTATATGTTGTATCCTTTAATTATTTAATTTCACAAAATTATGTCGATTTGATTTTTAAATGAAATTAACCCTCATCCATTGATTGAGATGCAAGAATAGACGATTATTTTGTTTTACTAGTTTACTAGATGATATCATAGTTCAAATACCGACTGGGTGTACTGATAGTGGTGTTTGTTTTAAACTCTTGCTCCATTCAAGCTCAAACATATTTAATGTAAATTATATACTACTCCTATCCCCGTAGTAATAAATAATTAAATAGTTTGGACTGTTATTAGAGTACAAAAAAACTTATTTGGTTTTTTATGTACTGAACAGTATTCCCTTCTTTTTTATAATAAGTGAATAATTCATAATAACCAAAATAAATGTTATTTACGTTTAAGATGATAATTTTTTTTATAGAATATACACGTTTCAGTTCTTAATTTATTATATGATTAGTATATGTGACCAACCATATCTCACAGCTATAATACAGGGTGACCCACGAAAAAGTAGAGCATCTCTTATATCCAGCAGGTACCTCACTCTGAATTGGAAGAGGTCAATCCCCTTCCACCTATATTGTGACATAAAGAAT
Organism: Timema californicum; assembly: GCA_902141385.1. Lineage (NCBI taxonomy): Eukaryota > Metazoa > Arthropoda > Insecta > Phasmatodea > Timematidae > Timema > Timema californicum. Next base: position 45,584 of record CABFOW010001668.1, read on the forward strand.
GACCCGACGTCACCATACGGATGATCTGCAGACGCGGTGGAAGAGGATTGACCTCCTCCAATTCAGATTGGGGCGCCTGCTGGATATAGAAGGTGGGCTACTTTTCCGTGGGCCACCCTGTAGCTTGGTTGTTTAATTCTGTGATTAATATTTCTTACTGCTCATCACACAATTCTTTTTTTAAATATTGTATAGTAAGATCTTTACGTTAGGTATAGTAGTTATGAATTTAGAAAAATATTGTAACATTTAATTTTGTTCAAATCATAATAATATTAATAATATATTCTTCAAAACTTACTATTTAACATTGCTGTTCTCACTGAAGTAATTTTTACTTTAAATAACGGGTGTTTATAAAACTATTTAAAATAATGATTTTCACATTTGTTTCAAGTTTGAACACGCTCTAAATAATTATGAACTTACAATCAAATTTGAAGAAATCGTTTATAATTATAGTTGTTTTCTTCAATAATTGATATTAGAAATTGTTTTACCATTTTTAACACTGAGAAAACTTGAAACATTTACTTTGTTCTGCCTTTTAAATTATCTAAATATTTTAATTAACTCTAAATTTTTATTGTATTTAGTGTACTCAAGTAATCACATGATCTAAGTCATCAATCTTGTAATCTACTTGATTTACGGTGATGGAAAAGTGGAAGTTTTAATCTTGGTAGTGTACTCATGTAAACGTATGATTTATCTTTCTGTTTTTATTACTATATTTACACAATTATATTGATAAACGTCCTTTAGGTAATTATTTAAATATGGATCTATCAGATTAGATAATTTTTGGAATACAAATGTTTTAAGTCTCTAATCTAGAAATCTAAAATGAATAAAAACTTAATAATGTTGAGAAGGTAATTTTGTATTTATTCACATTTTACAATTTACACTTTCCTGTTATGGCATATCGAACATTTTGATTAGACAGAGATTTGAACCATAGGCAACAGGAAAAACCTCTATTCAACTTCCATAAAGTTGAACTCATAGAACTCAGAGGCTTGTGAAAGACTTTTATGTCATAAAAACATTTAAATTTTCACAAATATATGGATAACTACCTTAAAATATCATATTATTAATAATAATGGTATTTATTACATTTAGAATGTATCAATTTATAAAGAAATTATTGTGAAATTTTAATTATGAAAAGTGTAGATTGTATCTGTGCATTTTTACCATGTTTAATTCAACTTATCTTAAGACTATAATGAATTTAAAATCATTTTTTTAAATATAAAATAGTGATTTAGTAATCATATAGTGAAACAATAAATATGTTTAAAATGATGAAACTTGTTAGAAAGATAAAAACATTTTCCAATACTACTACATTAATTTTATATGATCTTAAACACATTTAATAAACAATTATCAAAATAATTCCGTGCACAGTGTCTTTCTCTTCTAGAAATAGTAAATGCACACTAGATTTTAATGATAACCATTACATTTACAAAACATCCAAATTATTGGACAATCTAATGTAGAGTAAGTTATTTAGAATATCTAACATTTAGTAAAAACAGCGTTGTCTATAGACAACACACACCGCATGCCTGTTTTGCGGGATGGCCTAAGCGATTTCTAAAATATTGTAATTTATTTGGTACTGTACAGTAAATATTTTTAGTTTTATGAAAAAGTATTTAAAAATTAGTTTAATCATAAAAAATTAATTAAAATATCACCACAGAGTCATTTATAAAATTATAATATTGTATTGATGATGTAAATTGTTAATTGGGAGAAAAATCTCAGCATTGAAGAACAATCTTAGTATTAATTATTAAGGAGTATTTATAAACACAAACATTTTTTAGGCTAAAAACTCAGGTCTTTAAAAATGTGAAATTGATTTCTATGCTCTTTGATGGAAAGATATGTTCCTCTTTTCTCAATGTTTCTGTAATATTCTATTTTATTTCATTTATTACATTTGGTGGAGTATTTCTCCAAAAATATATATTATTTTTTTAACCATTCTTACGAGTTTTTACCAAACATATTTAAGAAGAAGATAAAGTATATGCGGTGCATTGCACTATTTATTTTTGTTAAATCTGAAGAGTAAAATTGTATCTTTGGTCTTAAATCGAATCATATAACACATTTCTTGTAAAATAAAGCTATTATACTAGTTAATAACCTCCATGGTCTAATTGTAAGAAATCTCGTTTAGAGATACACATATCCAGGGTTTGATTCCAAGTGCTTAAAGAATATTTTTGTGAAGCAATGGGTTTGGAAGGGGGTCTAATTCAGCCTCGTGAAGACAATTGAGGAGCTACTTGAATAAATAAGTAGCGGCTCTGGTCTAGAAAGCTGAAACCTGGGGCAGAGGTTTTTCAGCGCTGACCAAATAAAACCCTTTATAAGTAAATTCTGGCATTATCATCGCTAATGCCGCTCGGTAAGTATATCTCGCTTCCAGGCTCATTATATGGAGTTTTAAAAAAATATTATTATAGGCCTACTGGTAATTATGTTAACAGTATTCCTCACTCTCACTGTTCAAAAAATTCCAATTAAATAATTTAAATAATTTTGTTCATGCTCCTAACTTTACTACATTAATAAAAAAAATTCATTTAAAGATTAAATATCGCTCATAATTTATCCTTGAATATAGAGTAGAAATATATCTTAATGACCGTGTTGGACAGATAATAAATAATTGGTTTATTCAATAGTAAAGTATAGACTATTTATAGAAAATAACCATTGTCCACGTGGCTTAACACGTTAGTCTCTCAATAAATGCGGAAGAAAAAAACTTGTACATATTTCTTTCGGCCGTAATTCAAAAAATCTCATCACCAAATATATGTTTGATATAAGCATTTAGCAGCAGTTGTGGGACAAACAAAATTACATAAAGGTTAAATGATGAATGGTTTCTCTAAACAGGACCTCGTTTCACTATATCAATATACATGCATTATCACTTAAAGTTTTACATCTTTTTTTCACATTATTAAAGATTCATTTTATATACCTATTCGTTTCATACCTACCCCTTAGATAAGGATTTTAAATAACATTTTATCATGTCGAAATGTTTAATCTATAATAATATATTGATACTAGAATATTTAATTGTGTAATCTAAGTATAATTGAGAGGGTTGGGGCAAAGATACTTAGATGGGTACTCACTATTTAAAAGTGTATAAAATCTTGAAATTTGGTGTTAAAAATAAACCAAAAATTCATCGATATTAGTTACACCCATGTTATTGACTGACTATAAATACAATTTATAGCTCAAGATATATAATAATAATAATATTTAGCACCGCATCTTACTACCCAATCGGGTTATACGCTTTAAGTACTAATTACTCTAATGGATTGGTAATCGGTAAGGTTGAATTAGAGGAAGTGAACCCACATTTGCGTGGAGGAAGAGTGGAAAACCATTTAGGAAAAACCACCCCTTGTTCACCCGACCGAGATACGAACCTCGATCTCCCCGTCCTCAGCAGCCGAGCTCTACACGACAAGCGCGTCAGCCAACTACGCCACCAAGGCGGGTCTCAAGAAATAAACTTCCATAGATCGCTAATAACACATCTTTCATAAAATGAGGATTATTATGTTTTTGCCAAACCTCCCAAAATTTGGTTGTTTTTTTTTCTACAAAAATTGTTTTTTTCCAAATTATTATGAGTTCTTACCCATATTTTAAAAATTGTGTAAAACGCTTTGATTTCTTGCAAACAGTTTCGTTTTCCAACAGAGGGCAGCCCGGCTATTTTCTCTCTAATGTGAAGTGACCGAGTTACTTTATTGGTACTGAAAATGAGCGAGTGGGGCTCACACCCCGTCAAGCACATGATGTGATAAACCACCACCCAGGACATAGGAAACACTTCTTACTTCCTACGGTCATTTGCAACTTCCGAAAAGTAGACCCATAGTAACGAATCTTAGACAGCTCTTTCAACTTCTGCAACCAACCATTTCAAACAACCTTTGCTACTCTACTTTTGCTTTTTGTCTTTGTTAGGTGATCTGTCTGTTGTTTTTTTTCAGGCTAAAAGATTTCAGTACCCAGATTTATCTTTATTTTCTTCATTCTCTTTGAAATTCTATTTTATTTTCTTAAGACATTTTCCGATTAATTTTGTTCTTCTTATGGCTTTCTTCATTCGTTCCTTACTTATTTATATTTTATTATTTCCTTTTCCGGTCTTTTTATTTTTATATGTTTCTTCTTTGTGTTTATTATTAACTTAATTCTTTTAATAATAATGTTTATATTAATAAGCTTCTGAAACGTTTTATTAACTTTTAATTTTTTACAAATGTTTTCATGTCAATTTAAATATTTGCCTATTTTGTAAAATATGTTTTAAATTATTCTTACTCTTACACACATTTACTAAAAGTTTGAAATAAGGAAGTAGAGATAAGGAAGCTAATATAGAGTGAATGCACCAAGGTTAAATTGGAAGGATGATGACAAAACTACAGTGACACATAATATGTATTTTAAAACTCCCCCAAGGACCTCACCCGGCTTGGCTTTGAACATGATATATCAAAATAATATATGTGGAGCCTCCCGTTATAGATCCAGTGCCATTGGCCATCTAATTTTTTTTAAAAGTTTATATCCTTAAATTGAAAGTGCTTTTAATACTTAATTGATAAGACTCTCAAAGCATTTTTTAACACCGCATCTTATTAAACCTATAGATTATATGTATATATACTAATTACATTAATGGTTTAGGAATGAGTAAAGTCATATTTAATGGATGTTTTTAAATATTTTATTACAAATTTTAACTATTCCATATTATATATATGATTAAAAATAATGGACTGTTAGTATATTATTCACTCAAAATAGAGAGATAAATTATTGACCAACAAATAAATTTTACGGTCATATTCAATCTGGTCCATTAATAGATTACGTTAAATATACACTTACTTATTATAGTGATGTTTTAAACACGTTGATTATTGACGGCTTTATTTAATGGCCTAGGTATGAGGAGATAAATAAAGAAAGAGCTCAACTGAAACAAATAATTTAAAGAAATAAATTTTTATATTAAATATATAAAACGTATCCCAACTCTACCTAGATGCAATGCGAAAACAAGTCTTCCATATTAAAGCTTATCATTAAAGCACTGATCTTCCTATGTTAGTCTAGTATAATTAACATGGAGATGTAGTGAACGCTAGATCGGGGAATATTTTGACAGATTTTATCACAAGACATTTTATTCCCAAAATAAATAAAATATTGGTTACATCAAACGTTTTTGAATATCTGTCATGAGCATATTATCATAATATGAAAAACATTTTAAAATAAGAGAAAATCAAGTAATTATATTTCAGGACATCATTGGCAGATATTTTAACACTGTTTATTTCAACATGTGAAAGAAAATAATTATATGTTTGTGCTAGATAACTATTTCACTTATTTTGACCAAAAATCTTGCTATTTAAAAGGCAATAACACACATCTTTTCTTACGTCTCCTACATACTTAACGTAATATTTAGTAATTTAGATTTAAAATTTGAGAAAAACCCATTTGAAAAATCTAAAAGAAGCTTTATTCACTTTCATCGAAGAATGTTAAACTAATTAGAATTTAGTCATTTTAAATGTTAACAAACTATATATTTTTTGAACATGGCGATTCAGACTTTATATTGTATTTATTTTAATTTATATATGAAATTGTGGTAATATAAGGTAAATATAACTTCTAATACAACTGACGAAATATCTTCGAACATCTATGACTAATTTTCTTTAATTTATAAATAACTTCAAATAGGTCAAAAACATTATGAGACCACTCATATTTGGAGATATTTACAAATTCACGTCATTGCGTACATTAAAACTGGTTAGAAATACTAGGGAGTGGTTTTTTCTTAATACGTATGAAGGTAAATTTCCGTGAAACTACTTTCTTCTTACATATCTCCTAGAAAAGTACTTTGGTCAAATATTGTATTATAAACAACAATTAAATTATTATGTATATACTAGCAGTCCCGCACGGCGTTACCCGTGAACCACTGTAGTATAATAATTATATAAGCTTGACAACCCCCCCACCCCCCACGCTGCCCGTTACCCACTGTGGTATCATAATTATATAAGCTTCACA